>VYZV01003309.1:68144-79757 GCA_013401275.1 Pandion haliaetus | reverse complement strand
TGGGTATGGTGGGCTTGGTAGTCCTGTCTGCTTCCTCATGCAAGGGTGTGTTGCTGTGAAATTGCTTCTACAAACATTCTGGTGTGTTTTTTGAAAAATCAAACTAGTCCCCAAATGATGTGCCCCCCTCTGCTCATCATTCCTCAGCCTGAAGGCTATTTCTAGGCAGGGCTGGTGGTAGACACAGTGTTTACTCTGGTTTTACTATTACAGATGACAGCAAAGTTAATTCATTTAAGGCACTTGCTATTATTCGCAGTTGCTAGTACATCAAGCAGCTCCGCTGTAGCAATGCTCAGCATTGCAATCAAGCAATGTCGAAGGGAAGAAGTAATCTGTAAAGAAGTTCATCCTTACTGCAGCATTTCACCACACTCTTCTGTAGCAGTCTGCTCCCCAGAGCAGGAGTTTTGTAAACTTTCAGCCAAAGTGGGGCTTTCTGCCAGCTGTGCATGGTGGCAGGAGGACTACCACCTACCAGAGGAGGTTACACTGAGCAATACCACCCCCCGCAAGGATCCATTTTTAATGTACTACAGCAGTATATCATCTCATCTGTTTCACTTTTTCACAGCGCACGGAGAGGCTGGAAAAGCCCAGCTTTCAGGGGAAACATCCACACTCTCCTGCAGTTTTCCACTGTAACTAGAAGAGCCACACTGATCCAACACATTACTTCCAACTGATCTGGTATGGTGTCCTCACCGGAGGACACTCTCTAAATCCATTTCAGAACCCTCTGACATAAATCAAAAGGCGCTCACCTTTTTAAATTGATCCCTGGTCAGCCAAGACTGACTACCTCGGTAAAGTCTTGGCCAAAATGCAGAAGTCAGTTTAAACCAATTTGGGAGCAGCTTACAATGTCGTATGCTGCCTCTAGACATGACTACTAGAAGGAGCAGCTAGGCAGCAGGTATTTTTTGTGACAGAAAACACTATTGCCAGTGTATAGCCTCATGAAAAAACACTTTACTTTCTTATTTGGAGATTTCTATTCCTCCTGGGAGATTTGCCATTTTCCCATTTCCCAGAGCGTACTGTAAGCCACCTTACTTTAAACAAGCAAGTTCTCTGCAAACAAAGGAAAAAAAAACAAAGCCACCCCAAAACCTGTCAATAAAACAGTTGCCAACTTGGTATTCCAGAGATCAGCACCATGCTTTGGGAGAACAAATACGTCAAGACACTGATTT
This sequence comes from Pandion haliaetus, assembly GCA_013401275.1. Lineage (NCBI taxonomy): Eukaryota > Metazoa > Chordata > Aves > Accipitriformes > Pandionidae > Pandion > Pandion haliaetus. The sequence goes on along the minus strand of VYZV01003309.1, from coordinate 78,561 downwards.
TTCTTGGTCTGTTCTCAGGCAGTGGCAAACAGTGAGTCTTTATAGAAAGCTGCTCTCATGTTACTGTGTGGTCACAAGCTTTACAATCATACCGATGATCCGAGATCCACGGGGGCACATGCATAAATCCATGCTGGGATTCTTGATTTTATCCTGCAGCAGCTGGTCTAGTTCACAGCGCAGCTCTTTCACCAGCTCAGCCACCTAACACACACGGTAAAACAGAGGCAAGTGTAAGGCTCATGAAAGGCATCTTTTGCATTCTCAACACAAGCAGAGCTCTGCAGCACTCCCAGGATTATCCCTCCTTTTCCTTACCTGGTGAGAGGCAGCCACAAACTGTATCCATCCATCATCAAGAGAAATGACAAATTCTCCCTTCTGCAGCTGCATGTGAACCTGCCCACCTCCAAGCAGGACCAGCGGGTACACTGACACCATACTGCAGTCTCGAATGAACACGCGGCTAGTCTTGATTTTCTCATGATACACCAGGTAGGGGCTCTCAAAGTGCCTAATCTGGAACACATACACAACATCCTTGTAAAAGTGCCACATCTCTTTCTACCTGCTCAGGCAAATATGGGCCTGCCTGCCTCTTCCATGCAGGCCTCCCCGTCTCTTCTATGGCTGCAAAGAACAGCAAATGTGCCTAAAATGCACCTGCATGACTAGCAAACTCCCTCTGACCTATAAGAGCTGCCAATGACTTTGCCAGTTATCCCTTGTTCCTTCCTGCTTTGCAGTGAGCATGTGAGAAATCAGCTAATTCATCAATGCTGCCTGAAGGCCCCAAGTTCTCCATTTCATGCTAAGGACATTTTCATGTGAGCGTTTGTTACACTCTTTAAAAGCAAGAGTGATGAACAGTTCAAAGCCTTTATAATCCAAATATGTTGTTAATGATTAAAAACCCACTTTTTTTAAAGCAAGTAATTTATATTCTAGCAAAGCAAGGAATCATCAAATATGGAGACAGACTTCATGAGACCAATACTACCATATATCATGGCAGAGAGAGAAGAGCTCTTATCAAAGTATTAGCTATTAAACTGGAATGGAAATTAACTTCAGAGTTCGAGGACCCATGAAGAAATAAACCAGAGTATGTCCCTGAATTATTTACCAATAAATAATATTTCAGCTGAAGAGACAAAGCCTGAGGAAGGACGGTTGGGAGAAGCCATCTACATGTATGAAGATGCTACACACATGCATGCAATCTCAGTCAATACCAAGGAGAAGCCAGGGGAACATTGCAACTGCAACATTTTTGTGTGCACCTCTGCAGATGCAGCTTAAGAAAACATGAACAGGGGGGTTACTGCATCTGCTAATCCCACTCCAGAGGCTAGAGTTGTGTGCCCAAGAGGACACTCAACTCAGGAACGTGCCATTATTTACAATTCTAACAGGACTGTTAAATCATGAAGATTTTTTTGTTTTTAAACACCAATAGGGACCTTCACCGCAATCTCAACTGCTCAAGCAAAGGTGATTTCTTTTATGAAAAAGAGCATACTTTGCAGGAAAAAAAGAATCCTGACCTGATAATTCACAGATGAAGGGTGAATGTGAACATAACCATCATTTTTGGTAACGAACTTCAGCTCTTCTGCTTTTGGTTGCATTTTGACCACTCCTGTACTGGTCTTCTGATATTTGCTCTCTGGCTTTTTCACCTATATGGCAAGATAAAAGGTCAAAAAATCTGCTGTACCAGAAAACCTTTTTAACTTATGCTTTAATTTTACCAGAAACAGAAATTCTCAAGTAGTAACATCTCAAGTCACCAGAGACAGATATTACCCTCTGGGTGCTGTCTAACCGTGACTGTTAATTTGTAACCTCAGCCTTCTGAAAAGCTGTAATTTAAAGTAGCTTCTTAAGAACATTTGCTGCTGGCTTCTGTGTGACAGCAGCAGTCTCAAGCAATACAAACTGGACCCCAGCTGCCTAGCTCTAACACTGTAAGCAGCAAGGTTTGGCAACCTAAGCTAGGCTCATGGCTGCCATAATCAGCCCAGCCTGAAAGCAGGCTGTGTGGATATGCTAGACAGCAGAAGGGAAAATGAAAAAGCATTATTTTACCTGAACAACATTGGGATACAGTGCAGCACACAACATAGCTGAGATCAGCTTGATGTTCTCTGCATTTGAATTTGCCTGTGAAATTAATGCATGCATTAGGTATTCTACAGGTAAGTCTATAAAGGTAAAGCCCTGCTTCTGGAATGATTGAATTCCTGGAACTGGTTTACTTTTATAGCCGCACTGCTGTGCTTTATAGGGGTGGACCAGTTACTGCTCCTAATGTCTCAGGCTAGACCTGGGCTGTGTTCCCCCAGTATCAATGGAGCAAATTGGCCACCAACTATCTTAGTGCTGAATCTAACTGTTCCCTAATGTCTGGCTACAAAGCAGCTTGTCCCTGAGAGAAAGCAAGCACAAGCTCTCCTAATGCACAGTGAGACTCTACAACTACCAAACCCTTATCACCTCATCATGTAGTCCTAGGACATCTCTGGCTCCAGAGGTACTGCTTTCTGAAGATTGTCCGCAATGCTGAAATATTTCACTGCTTGCTCTGTAATGTAATTCTGTTCCCAAAATAAGGTTGACACTAATCCCAACATTCAGGCCAGGTCATGAGTCAGACCTGTGCCTTTCTACTACTTGCTGACTTCTAACATGTCAAGTCAGCAGTGTTTCACTGTCTCAAAGGAGCAGGTTTCAGCTCACTTCCACATCTGGGCCTGTTCTTCCTTGGCACATAAGGCCTCATGCAACTGAGGCTAGTACCAGCATGCATGATGTACAGGGAGGAAGAACAGAGCAGGTAGGTGACTGTTGCCAGCGTGAGACTACAAAGCCAGGCTGTGGCAAGAAGCCCACAAGTCTAGAGCCCACTTGGCACCCAGGTCAAATGAAAAACTGGAGCATCATTTTGGAGCACTGAAATGCTGTGAGTTACCTCTTCTCCTGTGGCATCCAACACGCCATCACCTCCTTGGGACCACTTCTTCTCAATGTCCCTGGCTCTTAATCCCTCCTTCACAAACCCAATATCAGAAAGCAGTTCTGTGAATTGCCGTTTCAGACTGGCAATTTCCTAGAAACAGACAAAGGGCCATGACGGGTGCCACAGAGCAAGGAGAGTCTTCACCAGTTGCTTATTTTCATCACTAGGACTTTGCCAGTGTCTCAACCAGTCCCTGTACAAGGCCACAAAAATTGACTTACCTGAAGAACTCTTCCTGACAAAAAGTTCTCCCTGCAGTAGTTGTAGCTTGCCTGAGAGCCCTCTTTGATACTTAAACGCCACCCCTAATTGAGAGGATGGGAGGAAACCTTTAATAAAATATTTCGGCTTGAATTTAAAATACATCACAAACCTTGGAGAGAGGCTACTGAATTTTAGCTCACCTTATAGGCCTGAAGAAGAGCCAGGTAGTCGCTGTTTCCTACTGCAAACTCCAACTTCTTTTTATTTGCTTCTTCCCTTTTATCCCATGGTGACACCTAGACAGGCAGTAACAGATTAAGTATGTTCTTCCCCTCACAACTTAGACAAGCCATTGAGAGAGCTGCGTGGCACATAATCTTTGGTATTTTCACAGCAGCTCACAGGTCAGAAGGCAAATTTTCTCCATGGATAACAGAAAATATGAGGCGTTCAAAAATGCCTAGTCAACAGCAAAGCACCTAAGCCCATTGCCCTATCTAACCACAAGAGATCCAAAGGTAAATTTATGATTGACCAGCTCACAGGAAATACTTTGTTTTGGGCAGACCTCCCTGCAGCTACAGAATGCCAAGATCCATGAAAAACACCATCTGACAAATCTTAGCAAGTTAATGGAGCTGAAACTCAGATGAGAATGCCTATAACAGAAAAGAGCACAGGAAGTCTAAAATCCACTTGGGTCTGAGAGGGAGAGAAGGCAATAGTAACTCAGGACATTCAAAAAGTTGAATTTAAGTTATTCTATGTCAGCATATAGAAACTTATAGCACTTGAAGTCAAAATGCTGTAGAAAATGCCCACTAAGTATACAGCAAACAATATGCAATTAAAGAACTAGAACAGTCTATTTCCAATTCTTTCACAACTATCCTCAATACAAACTATTTGCACTACTAATGATAGCAATCAAAACTTCAAGAAAGCCTCATTTTTCATCCAAGTTTGTACACAGCAGTAGATTACCAACAGTAAGAGCACCTGTAAGTACAGCAGCTGATTCAAAAAGCCAAAGTGAAAGTGAACACACAGAGATCCAAACTGAACTCTGCATTCACAGCTCAGACACGTCAACTTCATAATTATCACTGTTTTGTAATTAGTTCTAACTGCTTCTTATATTACCAGTAATTTTCAATTTTTACACCAAATTTGGAAAAAATGGACTGGCTGTACTACTTATTTCAAATTAAAACTAATATCCACTCTGTTTCTACTGTTCACTCATAATATAAATAACGTTCTTGTTGCTGCTACATGGTTTTGGTCTTCTGCTTATAACTGGACTTTTTTAATGAGCACTGCATTAACAGATAATGTAGGCTAAAAAGGAGAATTAAAATACTCAAGTGGTTACAACAGCATTTTGCTGCTGCATGAAAACATACCACTTTCAAAGTGGGATACATGGTTAAGAATACTTACAAAAGGTGACTTAAAGGCCAGACTGGCTGCTATAGTTAGTGCAGGATCCAGGCAGCGGAAGATGGCGCCAAACAGCATTAGCTTGCCAATCCTGACATCAACAGGGAGAGAAGCCAAGTGATATCCCAGAGGGGTGAGCTTTTCATCTGGAGTTAATGCTCCCAAGTCTTGCAGTCGCAGCTTTGATGCTTGCAAAGACTCACTTCTAGGGGGCTCAATTAGACGTGATAAGACAGAGTGAAGACTCTGTGCAGAAAACATCTCCAGAATTTTAATTCTTAAGGTGGGAAAAAAAATTAAAAAGCAAGAAAAAAAAAAAAAAGCAGCTTAGTTCCATACACAGGACAAAAAAGCAAGCTTTTATAAAAGCAAAACAAAAAGCCAACAGAAAACGTGCTTCTAAGAACATGCTCCCTAGAAGAGGGCCTGTACTGTGTATTTCAAGTCAGGAAGCAATGTGAAATAATAGCTGGGGGGCAGTGTACCTTATCTGACCTCACAGAGTCTGTAAAAACAGATTCCTATTAGCATACTAGGGTTTAAAATAAAGTTTTTACTGTAAAAAAATAATCTGTGTTGTTTTGTTTCCTTTTTGTACAAAGGGGTGCACAGTGTGCAGCAGGGATAGGAGGTTGTCTTCATTTATTATTTGCATGATGGTGGTGCTTGATCCAGGTTGTAGCTTTACTGCACTATGCTGCACAGAAACACCACAGGAGAGTTTACAGTGTAAAGGGACAAACATCTACCGCATGTCTGGAGTACAGGAATGCAACTGTCTTCTCCACTGACAAGAGATCCAAGAGATGTATCTTTTTCCTGAGATCAGATGAGAGCTAAGGAATGTGAAGAAGGACAGGGAAAATCAGTGGAGGGTGCAGTTACAGGTGGGGCTCTGAATGCAGAGGCAATGTGGTAAGTAAGATCAAAGCAACCAGTCAACAGAGCCTTAGATCTCCAGAGCAAGTTTCTTGATTTCACGATGTGAGAAAACAGGGAGGCAACTGAACACCTTGATAATGGCATTCCAGGTGCTCCCTGCAGTGGAGGAAGGACATTCTACATGCTGGCTTTTTCAGGCAATACAGGAACAACAGCTCACCTTAGACAAAGCTGCTCCAAGGGCACTCTTTGTATTTCTGGTAACTGCTGTTTTATAAGCTGATGGTTATAGTGATGGCTACTGAAAAGATGAAAGCAGACGCCTGAGGCTACACGGCCTGCTCGCCCTTTCCTTTGCAGAGCGTTCGCCTTGGACACAAATGTGTCTTCCAGACTTTCCATTCCTTTGCTTGGGTCATATCTGCAGGAGAGCAAGAAACAGACTTATATTCACAAGTGCAGAGTGAACAGGCTGGAGGTCAAGCAGGCAGATGCTGCCAACTTCTGTATGGACACAATTCCCACCCCTACCCTTGGATCTGAGTCTAGACTGGCTTCTTCCACCTTGCAGCAGCTTTCTGCAGATCAAGTTCCTTCAAGTTTTTCCCAGCTCTTTGGAAAGCTAAAGTATGCAGCTCAAGTCAAAGAGCAGTTTCCCAGATCACAAAGCCCCGAGGAATGAATCCCAGTACCTTTTCTCTTTCATTTTTCCAGAATCAATCACATAGACCACATCATCAATGGTGACAGATGTTTCTGCAATGTTTGTAGAGATGATGATTTTGATAACTCCTGCAGGAGGCCTGAGGAACACAGACTGCTGTTCTTCACTAGACAGTGAAGAATGAAGGGGATAAACAACACACCTGGAAGGACAATATGACAGCATGCTCAGTGCATCTCCAGCCTCTTCCCTCTTAGAAACAATCTGCCTGCACACACTTTTGCCTCACTAGTACTAGACACTGTCCACAGCCATTCAAAGAATATAAAACCAGCAAACCTCTCTGCCATATCACCCTTAAGACACAGAATCATAGAATCATTTAGGTTGGAAAAGACTTTTAAGATCATCGAGTCCAACTGTAAACCTAACACTGCCAAGTCCGCCACTAAGCCATGTCCCTAAGTGCCACGTCTGCATGTCTTCTAAATACCTCCAGGGATGGTGACTCAACCACTTTCCTGGGCAGCCTGTTCCACTTGACAACCCTCTCAGTGAAGAAATTTTTCCCAATAACCAATCTAATCCTCCCCTGGTGCAATTTGAGGCCATTTCCTCTCGTCCTATCGCTTGTTACTTGGGAGGAGAGACTGACACCCACCTCTCTACAACCTCCCTTCAGGTTGTTCTAGAGAGCCATAAGGTCTCCCCCTCAGCCTCCTTTTCTCTAGGCTAAACAACCCCAGCTCCCTCAGCCGCTCCTCTTAAGACTTGTGCTCTAGACCCTTCACCAGCTTTGTTGCTCTTCTTTGGACATGTTCCAGCACCTCAATGTCTTTCTTGTAGTGAGGGGCCTGAAACTGAACATAGTATTTGAGGTGCGGCCTCACCAGTTGCAAGTACAGAGGGACAATCACTGCCCTAGTCCTGCTGGCCACACTATTTCTGATACATGTTCTAACGGAAGGTGGAGAAGTTTACAGAAGGGACAGGTCTCAGAACAGAGTTGAGCAAAAATTCTGCTTCTTCTAAGAGGTCTAGAACCTGCCATTTATAATGCCAGACTGGAAGAAATCACTCCAGCTAACCTTGTGTCCTGGTTTCAGCTGGGATAGAGTTAATTGTCCTCCTAGTAGCTGGTACAGTGCTATGTTTTTGAGCTAGGTATGAGAAGAATGTTGATAATGCACTGATGTTTTCAGTTGTTGCTAAGTAATGTTCAGTCTAAAGTCAAGGCTTTTCAGCCTTTGATGCCCAGCCAGCAAGAAAGCTGCAGGGGCACAAGAAGCTGGGAGGGAACACAGTCAGGGCAGCTGACCCAAAGTGACCAACGGAGTATTCCATACCATATGATGTTTTAGGAACTGAGACGGGCGCGTCACCGCTCGGGGTCTTCCGGGTGCGTCGGTCGGTGGGAGGTGAGCAATTGCGTTGTGCATCACTTGTATATTCCAACCCTTTTATTATTTGTGTTGTCATTTCATTAGTGTTATCATTATCATTATTAGTTTCTTCTTTTCTGTTCTATTAAACCGTTCTTATCTCAACCCACGAGTTTTAGTTCTTTTCCCGATTTTCTCCCCCATCCCACTGGGTGTGTGGGGGAAGTGGGTGAGCGGCTGCGTGGTGCTTAGCTGCTGGCTGGGGTTAAACCACGAGACCTTGCCATGGACATCTGTCTAAAAAATGTTTTGTCAAGGAGATCCAATTACATCTGCACGTAACAATCTAAGGCCAAATGCAACCACAACTGAATGTGTCTCAGCAAACATTCCGAAACAGAACAGGGGCCAACGTGGAGTTTTCAACAGTCTACTGGATCACACAGAGCACAAAACAGAGAACACTTATCACTAGGGTCTCAGAAAACTTCAACAACTAACCTTCCTGAGTTGAGGAGAAAAAACAAAAAGAACAAGCCAATAAGATAGTAGAAAAGGAATTACCCTGACTGGAGTCCAGACCTTCATCTCATAAGCTGTCTCACGCATTTAGGAATCTTATTTATCTCTGGATAAAGGCAGACTTTGTGCAGGAAGCTACTCTGTATTTATGGGTAAAGACCGATAGTTTTGGAGCTTTTTTGCCTTACCTCTTGTTATGCCTGTTATTAAAAAGAGCATTAGACTGGAGCTGCTCATAAAGCATCTTGATTTCTGCTAGACCAGGCAAAAATATCAACACAGCACCTATATACATAGATTTAAAAAAAACAAAAAAACAAAAAAAACCACCACTCAACAGAAAGGACAGCATGGTATTTTATCAATGTGCAGAAGGCCCAAGTCAAAACTCCAGCTCTGTTTTGCAATTACTGTACAAAACACACAGAGGTGGCAACAGTCCCTCACCAAAGACTTTCCAATGCACACAATTCTCTCACCTTACCCATCTCATGTATATCAGCGGCTTTGTTACTCAGCTAGCACTTTATTTTTTTCAAAAATAGTAACTACAGAAACTCGGCATGCAAAACATTAGCTTTGGGCTGTCTGTAATCGCACAGGCTCCATGAATCTACTTTTGTTTATCTCTCAAGGACAATGAAATTACCTGGGGGGTATGAATGTCTGCCAGCAACTATCCACTCCAGCAAGGCTTCAATTAATTCCAGATTAACTTTGTCCAAGTCCATGACAGACAGTGTTTTCAACACTGTCTTGTTAACCCCTGGGGAAAAAGAAATAAAACACACAGTAAGTCCATTTCTTGTAAAAAACATCTGCTGGATGCATTGAACCAGTGTGACTGCACAACCAACCACACCTTGGTTTAAACAGCATCTGGCTTAGACCAGACAGAGGTAGTTCCATAAGTGACTCAATGCGTCACATTCCCCCTTCCATGCTTTCCTCTGTTTCAGCTCTTCCTTTCCTTTCTCATGCCTTACTGAGGCTCACACTTGCCCTGTGCACAGCCTAGACCAGGATTCATCTACTAGCAGGACAACATGTGGATATACTAGTGGTAAGGAGCTCAAAGCCTTCATATGGCCACTTACAGATACCTCCAGGACTACCTTCTCAAGCTCTCTCTTCTCCCTTCCAATGTTTCTTACACCAACTCAAAAAGACACCCACATTCCCTTACTATTCTGAGATGGTAACTGTCTAGCAGGAATCTGAAGCTTTTAAGCAATGCCTCTCGCTCATTACCACTGTGGAGCTCACCATAAGGGTGTGCAGGAACTCTTCAGGACTAAGCACACGGAGGATTTTGATGATGACAGAGTGGGAAGTTCATGGAACGGTCTGCCTGTCTTATTAAGCCATTCACAGAGTGTCTCAGTTTCTCAAGGAAGGGTTGTCATGCTGAAGTGACCTCCCTGAAGTGGGCAGATATATGCTGTGCTTTAAGTAAAGCTGCTCCAGCAAGAACAGATATAAAGAAGAAAGTGGAATTAACAAGGCATCTGAAAAGGGATGGAAACAGTAGCTGAAAACTGTCCATTTTCAGATCCTAAGAAATATTTTCAGCCAAGATGTTTCTTCTAGTTTAAGAGAACAACAGGTTCTCTTTTTTTTTTTTTTTTAAGCTGGCAGGAGGTTTCTGATCTCATCTGGAAGTAGTATCCTGCTTAACTTCACAAGTACAAAACTCTGAATTATATACATGCATTCAACATACAATATTATATGCTAACATACCATGTTGGCTAGCACATGTTATATGCCAATTTATTAGACTTAAGAAGGAGCTCACCTTTATATCGTGTAAGGAGCTGCTTCAGGGTTAATTTTTGGTCTGGGACTGAATCTCTGACAACTGTGTCAGTGCCTTCCAGAATGCCAGCTCGTCTCAGGTCCTCCTCTACTTCTTCAAATGCAGTTCTTTTGTGTCTTTCAATCTGTTTGTTTTCTTGTTTTGTCTTACGCCTGTAGGGACTACTGTCCTCTAAAACATACCTGAACAACAGAAGAACATTTAGTGTCATGGAAAGAAGCCTAACAGCCTCCTTCTAATAATTAGCTACACATACAGGGCATCAAAAGCATTTATATATAAATCTGAGAGGAATATTGTATAAGTGGGTTGCAAAACCATAGACAGTATCAAAGTCAAGGTGTCCTTCCATACTGGGACGTTAGTCTTTTAAAAGCTATGATGCGAAAGACTAGGACTGCAAACTTGATCTTGACAGCTAAATGGGTGGCTCAGAGCAACAACCTGCAAGCAATTCCAATAGCTGATCAATTTACTAT
>VYZV01003309.1:14096-66723 GCA_013401275.1 Pandion haliaetus | reverse complement strand
CCCCTCATTCTGTCCACCTTCCTGGTGTTTTCAATAGCACAGCAATATCATCACAGAAGCTTAAGCTTCTCAGAATGGCTGGAGGCTAATAATGCTGTAAATTAATGGAAGGCAACCTGCTTACTTTTTGGTTGTCCCTTACTAGAGCGTCAGGATTACTTGGCAAATCCATTTAAGCAACAAAAAGCTCTAGCTACATTCTAAATCAATTACATTAATAACAACACAAGAACATCAGATAACAAATTAACTCAAAGTAACAGATGAGTCCTTTTTCCTTCTCTTCCTCACTGGAATAGTTATTCAAACTTACCCACTCTTCCTTGCTCACTGTATTCTTCCCTACATATTTATAGCTTTTCTGGCATGCCTAGAAGACTGGCTTGAAGTGATTTCAGATGAGAAGGAAGAAGAATCCTTGAGAGATACAAGCCCTTTTATGAGGCTAAAGTATCATCTGAGCTGTAAAATAACGGGTCACAGTCAAAGCCTCTTAGAAACCCACTGCATTGCAGTGTTTCACAAGGAAAACATCAAAGAACAGGATCCTTGCCTCTTGGTTTACAGAGATACTGACAGACATTGTCTTTTGCCTGGCATCAGCAGGTAAGTGGGTTAAAACTGCAGGAGGCTAGAGCAGGATAGGACGAGACTGTCTAGGACTAGTAAAATCTATAGACTGGAAGAAAATGCGAGCACTTGTCCCTTGCAGGTGCTCTGCTGAAGGCACCATCAGGAGAAATAATTCCCAAAAGGGCATGTGAAGAATTAGGGTATTTGGTAAAGGCTGAAACAAGGGAAGAGTAAGAACCAGACAACTGTGGTCAAAAAAGTTACTTAACCCTCCAGCCCCACCCAAAACCTCTTCTCAACACCATTGCAATGTGACAGCAGATTGGAGGCATAGAAATTTAAGAGACGTGCTTTATTTGCAAGCTGCTGCAACACAACTTCCTACTGCCCAAAGACAAGAACCTAAAACCAGACTCCTTCCACCATCCCATGTTACTGCCACAGGATCAACAAGTCTGACTTCAGTTACTTGCACCTTAGCCAGCTTTATTCTTCTGAGTATGTTTCTTCATTTTGCTTACGGAATAAGAGATTATTTACCTTTCTTCTGTTCTTTCATGAACTTCATCAACAATAACATGTGTGATTCCCTGCAAAGTCATATCTCCTTCCAGCCTTCTCAACAGCACACCAGTAGTGCAGTACAAGAGTCTGGTAGCTGAGGACTTGAACAGTAAGACAAAGCATTCAGTTGACTTTCAGGTTTGACAGAAAGGGAACAAGCGATTCCTGCTGGAGATGGTGAATAATTTTTCTTTCTTGATTAAAACTAGGTAACACCTGCTTCTTACCAAGGGGCATTGCTAACTATAAGGGGTAAACAAAAAATCTGAAATGTTTTTCCTGCATAAGGTGCTTTCTGATAAACAACTCGGATCTCTGTCCCTAGAAAGATTTAGTGAATCTCTTTTTTAACATCGTTCTTGGAAAAAGCAATCTGCTGCAACATAGACAAAATTTCACTTCCAAGACAGCAGTTTGAATTCACCCCCCCTTCAGGCTGACTGAAGCTGTACCCTTCAGTCTCCACTTGGGAGACAAATGGAAGTGGAGACAAGTAGAAATGAAGTCAGTAGCCTTCCAGAGGACAGAAGTATTACTCATACTCTCAGACCCCTTCACCCATCTCAACAGAAAGCAAAACAACAATACAAGACATAGTACTGCACTCTTATTTTGTAAAGTGGACTGTGCAACTTGAGATGAAATAAAATACAGAATATATTTCATAATATAATATAAAATATAGGTGATACAGACTTGCTTATCTCACTATATGGCAGATACAGGACAGAGATTCTGTATACTAGAGAAGCATTAAGCACACTTTAATAGAACTAAATGAAAACCAACAAGCAAAGCATATATACCTTTACACTTTCTAGACGGATCTGATATCCAACAGTGAGTCCAATCCTTTCTGTTCTTTCTTTGGCTACATGTTCAGCCACAGAAATGGCAGAGATCCTGCGAGGCTGAGTGCAGATGATGTTTGCAACTCTGCCTGGAGACCCTTGCAATGAAGCATCCAAAATAAACTGAGGAATCTGAGTGGTTTTCCCACATCTGCATGAAAAAATCAGGGGTTAATTAAAAAAAACCCACAAACCCAACATCTTCCGGCCATGTTAATTAAGATGACTGCATTCCACTTTAAATTTGCTTTGTTTCATTAGTGTCATCCTTCACATAAAGTTCACCTAGGACTGCTGCCACTGGTCACAGACGGACTATGACCCTAACCTTTTCAGGACATGGGTACATACTTCACATTCTTCTGGGTATACTTTGATACATCAAGTCTGTATGTGCAATCACACTCTTACCCCGTCATGCCGCTCACAACAAGAACTTGGTGGCTCTTCAGCAAATCAAGAATGGTTTCTCTCTCTTGCCATGCAGGGAGCTTCTGTCTTTCATACAACATGGACTGAAAGTGCCTAGACGACTTGATGCACAAAAACAGACAGCATGGCAGTAACAACACCACTGGAGTGGAACAGAACCATTTGAAACAGCAGCCTGTGGCTTAAATATTTATTTCTCTAAAGTAAGCCTGAAAACATATATTCTGTTCTGTACATTATACCTTTTTCAGCTGAAATTGCGTGCAGATTTTAACATTTTCATTGTACAGAGACTTTGCCTGCACATCGTACTTTTTGGAAAGCTTTTTCTTGAGGTTCACGTAACTCTCATTCTCCACAACAACCTGTTCAGGCTCATCTTCCTCCTCCTCTTCTTCCTGAGGCTCTGACACTGTTGAGGCTTGAGACAAGACAATGTACAGTTAGGTATTCTTGTTACTAAGGAACAGGGCCTCATCAGCACTGCAGAAAAGAGACACACGTTCCAGAAGTATTCTCAACAAAGAACCTTGTTAGACTGGAGCTGAGGGTCTGCAGGACTGTGTTGGACACACATTTAGTTCAATACTACCAGCAAACCTCCCCTCACCGCATCAAACAAACCACTGCTTCTGCAGCTCCAACCCACCTGTCACCACCTCTGCACCAGCTATGCTCTGCAACATCATGGTCTGGGTGGCCACATGGTGAACCAGACTGGTAACTGGTTTGCCTTCTTGAACATTTTTCATGTGTCTTGGCTCCCCTCTCCAATTCACCACATGACCACTTATGAAGCACAAGACTGTGATGGCAGCACCAGCTTAAATTAATTAAAACTATACTGTAACATTAAGTATTAAGCCACTGCCAAGTACTTTTAAACCAAGGCTGAAACCAGACCAGGTACTTTGGTGCCTATTGTCTATCAACTGAAGCGGGATTTGCTCAAACAGTAAGTCAGCCCTTGAGAGTTTTAAGGTGGCGTTTATCTAAACAAGGTATTTTATAATGTAAGGAAGATTCTACAACATAAGGAAGATTATTTGGAATCTGATTTCAATTTCTGGAACAAAGCTGTCTTTCTGTGGAGCTTTTAAACAAATGGAATGATTTGTTTTACTATAACAAAAAAATAGGCTGTCGCTATTCAGGTGCTCTAAAATGTGATGCACATATTCTTGAAAACTCTCTTGAAGAAAGTTTGCCTTAGATAAAACAGTTTTGGAATTGAGAGCTTGAAGGTCATCTATGCCACAGAGTTGTTGTCACCCTGCCATAAATGACAGTGTCCCAACTCTCCCCGTGAAATCAACCTAGCTGCACTTGCATGCAAAAAAAGGGATGATACCTTGAATGACATTCTAGAACCGCTTGCAACATTTACTTAGCCTTAAATCCACCTTTACAAAGTTAATTTTGTGGAGGGTTGATAATTTTAAGTAATTTAAAACAAAAAGTTTCTGAATTGATGATTACACCAAGGCTTGCAAACAACCTTCCCTTTTCCCTCCCAAGCACACTTCTCTGGTCAATTTTGGTGAGCTCACACCACATATTTCAATGGCTTTTTATTGATTATGTGGGAATAGGCATTGTTCACTCTGCCAACCCAAACTCATTAGCTCTGTGCTCCTTTAACTTAGTTCTTGCCAGCAGAAAGTGTCTCTGCTGCAGCTTTATTATGGAAGGGACTTCCTGAGGCGCAGAGAGATTATGGATCTGGCTCACCACATGACCTTAATCTCCAGAAACACATTTAGAATAAATGCCTAAATTGGGCTCTCTTTTTTTTTTTTTTTTTTTAATCTTTTTGACTATTTTTAGCCCAAAAACCGTAAAGGGAAATTTGGTGTACCTTCGGACATTTGATTTGAACCAGACGTACTCTCTGTGGGTAGCTTTACCAAAGGTGTGGTCAGCCGGGACACAGGAGGAACACTATACTTGTGGTGAGTATTTTTAAGTAACTCGCTTATTTCAGATTCATCTTCTAAGCAAGTCACTAAGGTGTACACCACTGGTTCATTAGACTCTGCAGCCATCAAGGCCTTTCCAAAGAGGAATTCAGCAATGTGTAAACGACAGGCAAGAGGCAGATTCTCGTCGGTGGAATAAAACGCCACAAGAGGCGCCTGAAGTGGATACTTGTTTTCTTCAGGAAACCTTACTTCAAGTTCATATATGGGACCATCACTGTTAGGTCTGAGATGAGCATCATCTACAAAGATCCTGGCTGGTTTTAGTGGGTGGTTTGGAGGGAATTCATGTCCAAATCTGCATTTTGAACCAAACCTGCAGCCTCCTTGGAGATAAAATTTACATATTTCCTTTGAAGTCTGCTTTGCTCTGTCCCTAGTGCAACCACTCTTTTGTTTGGATTTGCTGAGCCTATTTGCTAGGTACTCCAATTCCAAACTAAAAGTCCAAACATGATTTTGAATTCTTTCTACAAATTTTTCTCCATATATTGACCGGAGGGCAAAAGCCTCTTCTTGTCTCTGTTCTAAACATTCTTCTTGTCTAGCTTCAGCAGCTGTTGCAGAAACCTGCATCTTCTGTCCATATCTTTCAGTAAAGCACTGCAATAGCAAATACTCCAATGATGCCCCAATATTACCATTGCAGGATCTCAGTATTGTCCTACAACGCTCACTGTCAAAACCGTACCTGCAACAAAACAGAGACATGGCGACAATTGAGTGACAAAGACTTGTATGAAGCAAAATAACCACAGTTCTGCTTGATTAGGCTTACAGTAAGGAAGCATGTATGGGATGAGATATTATTACTACTACTGGGGGAAAAACAAACCACACCAAAATATTTACACTATTTTAAATGACAGCAGCAGGCAGTAATTTGGTGTCTGTGAATGACAGCCAGTTGTTTATATGATGACAAATTAGTTTATGTGTAAACTATCTCACACCTTAGAATGTAGCACATAATAGTTACAGGATTAGATTTCCCAGTTGAACTATATAAATAAAACTCTTCAGAAAAAGCAGAGTCCTCTCACATATAAAACTCTCTCAAACAAAGCAAAAATAGTGAATAAATGCGCATATCTGAGCAAAATGGATGAAGAATGCTTACAAGGTTTTGAAACATTATCTATCTGAAAGAAACATACATATAACAGCAAAGCTTCCTGAGCTTTACCAATATCTGGTTCGTTGTCTTGGAGAAAGAACTGAAAACTTCACTGAAGAAAGGCTGGAATGATTTATTTTCCTAAAACCATTATTTTACATTAATCTAGTTGAGGATTAAATTTTTAGGAGATACAAACTCATCAGTTCTGCACATAAAACTTCCCTGGAGACAAGAGGAAATCCAAGCACTGAAGGCTTACAGTATCAAGACTAGTGATTTACCTCTTCAGGATACAAATTATTCACTGAAAAGCATCACCTGGAGAGTTTGTACACAGCAAATGAAGACACTTCACTTTCCACAATTCTGTGCTCAGCTGGCTCAGCAGACAACCTTGGCATTACATCAGAAACTTCCTGATCTGTTGACCAGCACTGTTCATCAAAGTAATCAGGTTCGTCATCATCTTCACCAGAACCAGCTACTCTGATAAAAACAGTTATTAAAAATTAAAATGAAACAAAATTATACTGAGTAGACACAAAACTCTCCCTCTGCAGTTTTAAATCCTCCATTTAAATGGAGGACTCTACTACCCCTTTCCCAGAGTTATATTGTAGAAGAACAAAGCAGATTCAAAACCACAGTATTTGAGATCAAAGTAAAAGTTAAGGGAAAAAAGTATACTGTTTTCATTTCTAACAGTATGCCTGTTAAAGCATGCTCATCTAGAAGAGCTAGAAGTATTGTCTCCATTTAAACTAACTCTGATTCAGGAGCCAGCTCCTGCCCTTGAAGCTCCTGAAGAAGTTCTTTCACTCTTCTCTGATTCTCCGATGTCATGTGTATGGTCTGCAGAGGCATTCTTGCTTCAGGTCTCTGTTTCGTTTGCCCTCCTCTTCTGGCTGGTGCATTTGATCTAAAAATAAAAATAGAACGTAACAAAGACTAAATAAGCCTGGCTTAAATTATCTTGACTGAATTGGGATGTGTTAGGACCCAACCCTGTAATTCAAACCACGAAAACCAAGCTAAGACAAGTTCATCACCTAAGGATTATTCAGCTGGATTCATTCTTACGTGACCAGGATGTGTGTGTCCATGTCTGCACACACACACACGCATATATGTATTTTAGCCTATGTCAAATCCAAAGTGATTTAATAAACACTTCGCTAGGTAAAATGGTTCTCAGACTACAATACAACCATGTATTTCTAAGGTAGATTGGTCAAAATACATTCAGAATACTAAATTAATTCTAAATTGCTTATTTTCCATGGCCCAGCTTCTGCTTTGTAACACACAAAAATTAATATCCTGTGTTTATTAGTGTTTCTGATCAAAGATGTTCTGAAATTACTTATGACCAAAGAAGAAAATCAGAGGTTCTAATTTTTAAAAGAAAACAAAACAACTTTCCTAGCTATAAAGTGTTTAAAATGTTAATCAAAAAAGACCTGTAAAAACCAATTCATACTGAAATAGCTTCATCACCCCTTCACTCTTCTGTATATTCAAAGATATCCAAGAACAGCATCAAAGTATCCCAACCCACCCCCAAATTAATACAAAGACCTGGATTCCAGCCTCGGTTCCTCAAAGAGACAAAAATCATCTCCATCGTCCCAAATTTTGGTTGAACATTTCCTATTTCCACCAAGCTGAGACTTGTTTGAATGGCCAGTGATGCCTCCTCCTCTTCGTCCTCCTCTTCCACTACCTCCTCTCCCTCTTCCTCCTCCTCTGTTGGGCTTTCCTTTTTTCCTCCCTGCTGAACTCATGTTCTTTTGCTGAGGAAGGGAAAAAAACATAGCCCTTAGTTACGAAGATGATTTAGCACATTGCAAATGTCTGGGCACACATCACATTATTTGTTTTTGCATGTGACAAGAAAAGATACCCTCTCGAACTGCAGTTAATTATCCGTAAGTTGGTGTATTTGTATGCACCTGAAGCAAAGCACATTCTTCTACAACACTCTTAAACAAGTTCTGTGGTTTTAGAAAATAAAAGTAATATTCCTCACAGCTGTTCAACCAAAAACTGCAGGACCTCTGGCAAAAGGATGAGCCTACCAGCACTGCTGCCTAGCTTGGGAGCTCCAGTTCTGCCACTCTGATGGAAATTTCTTGGACATGGGAGCCCAAAGAACAAACCTTCAGGGGAACTTTCACAGCAGAAAGCAGCCTGTACCCTGCCACTTTTTGCCTTGGGAGTTTGCAGGGCTGAGAGTAAAAGGTTGAAGGGGAGCTAGAGCCAAAAATACAGTTTGTTTCCACATTAACATGCTCCTGACCCATCTGCTTCCGCAAGGAGCTGCCCAGATGGCTGACCACTCTGTGGAGCCTGAGCAGGGGAGTGATTAGCGACCTGTCTTAGAAAACAGAAGCCCTCCTCTCCTTCTCACAGCAAGATCTTCACCAGCTCTGACACAAGCCTATTAGTATTAAGCAGCTGTTGACAGTGACAGAACAGCCCAACATTAACACATGCTCCTGCAAATGGAAAGCTACTGCAGGGACAGGTGAGCAGCTGTGGACAGTCGGGCAGGAGCTTATTACCTGGACCTTTGCACTGGCACCTCCAGAGCCAGGACAAGAACCGATGTGTTTGTGCATGAGTAACAGCCCAAATAAGGGCTTGGAGAGCAGCAACAGTTTGGTGCTTGGACAGAAGCAAACTTCCCT
This sequence comes from Pandion haliaetus, assembly GCA_013401275.1. Taxonomy (NCBI): domain Eukaryota; kingdom Metazoa; phylum Chordata; class Aves; order Accipitriformes; family Pandionidae; genus Pandion; species Pandion haliaetus. The sequence goes on along the minus strand of VYZV01003309.1, from coordinate 58,514 downwards.
TTTTGTAGCAGTTATCCCCACTGGAAATCCAGCAGGACTGGACAAGATTTAACAGACAAGCTGACCCTGCTCAGAACAGCCTGGCATAAGCGAGGGAGGCTAAGAGAGTGAGCACGGCAGCTAGATATGAACACTTGCAGCCGTATGCGAGGGCACCGTCACACGGGGTCTCAGTCTCCTTCCCCTCAACACACAGCACGGAGCCCCCGGCACACAACAGCCCCGCTTCCCTGCCGACTCCTCCAGCGCCACCCCCGCCCCCAGCCTCGGGGTGGCCGGTCAGGAGCACCTCACACCCGGGACCCCCAAGACTCCTCTCCTGACCCTGCCCCTCCCTCATCGCAGGGTGCCCCTCCCCATCTCCCGCCCATGTTCCCGGGACCCCATCCCCTCCCCACCCACCTCCCACCAGCCTCCTTCAGGGGCCTCCGGAGCACCCCCTCCCTCTCTACCCCCGCTCTCCACGGCGCCATTACGCCTTCCTGGCGACTCCACCGACCCTCTCCACAGCCCCGGCACCGGACCGGCTCAGTGTCCCCTGACCCGGAAGCGCCCGCCTTCCCCTTCCGGGCCGCCAGCCTCCCTAGCAAGCGTGGACACTTCCGCCTGGCAACCATGGGCGGTCGCGCCTTCTCCCACTGGCCGGCCGGCCGCCCCCCTCCCCTCAGACGGTGCCCGCGGACAGGACCGAGGGCTCCCCTATAAAGAATCGCGCACTCAAGCAGCACACGGATAATTATGTGCGGTTTCAAGCTGCTGCGTATTTGAATATGTATTTGTGTATATACATGTGAATTTCAGCCAACAGTGGTGACAGTGACACTGGTTGTTTCTTTCTCAACAGATACTGCTCTTTTTAGTGTCTTTCATATTCCCAAATAAAGACAAGTACGGTAAAAGAATCTTGGTAGGTGCTAATTCCTTTTGCAAAACTCAGTATATGGGATTAAAGCAGAGGAAATTTATACCAGTTTCAGGGTGAGGGTTATCTTAAGTGACAAGTGACCCTGAAGCCACGCAGCTCAGGGGGGGAGGCCCCTCTGGAGATCCCTGGTCCCCTGCACATACAGGGTCACCCATGACGGCTGCCCTGGACCGCATCCCATTGGGTCTTGAATATCTCCATGGATGGAGACTCCACAACGTCTCTGGGCAACCTGTGCCAGGTTGGAGTTTAAAGCAAAAAATTTTACCAGGAAAAATGGATTATTACCCAAGTAGCACACTGTGTTGGCTGTGTAAGAACCACCCCCCCCAGATACAGAGAAGCTGCCGTGGGTGTGTTTCCTCAGGGTCCTCCTGTAGAACAGCCACAGCCACTGCCCGGATGGCCCATTGGGTCTGCTCGGCCCCATGCCAGTTCCCCACCACCCCCACAGTGGGGTTCAGTGGTGGTGGAAGAACAGGTAATGGGGCTGCTGCTGGCTTGCATTCTGTGCATGGCACCCAAACGCGCCTGCTCCAGCAGGGTTTGCGTGCTCCAAGAGCTCATCTCTGGGAGCAGTCTGTCCACAGGAGATGGAGACAGCTCTGGGAGAAATGGTTCCATGCAACAGAAGAAATGCATTGCATGATCTCATAGGTTTTTGCCTCTCAGATGCTCTCTGTCTTCCACTATTCTTGTATTCTAGAGGGGGACTGCAAAAGGATACCTGAGGGTGTGCTCGAGAAAGAACAGTCACGGAGTCCACAGCAGTGCCAACAGAACTACCTATGTCGGTAGCTAGAAAAATGACAAGGTAATTTTAATTATTCCTTCATTTTAAACTTTCTCTGGGTTTGAAATGGAGCACATCTCACTGTATCCACTCTTAAAAAGACACAGAAAGGAAAGTCACAACCTGAGAAGGATCAGATCAACGCCACAGGCTCTTCTTCCACCTGGGAATCTTGTCACAGCCCAGCCTGAAGTCTTGAGACACTTGGGGTCTTCAGATGTCCTGTTGCCTCCCAAGGCTCCTGCAAACACACCAGTCATTGCTGGCAGGCAGACCCTGGTGAAACACCTGGGCAGCATGGTGCCCAGCACGGCACAGCCACTGTGGAAGCCCTACATGAATGGGTTGTGCAGACATAGTCAGCTAGGCATGGCCCTCCTGCAGGTGTATATATGCCACACAGAGATTCCACAATGAAACGGGAGCTCTGGCCATCAACAGATATACCATTGTTTAGCTGCCCTTGGTTACTGAGTTCCCCAGGAATGAATTAGTAAGTATAGGAAAATTGCTTGTTTTGTTGATGTTGGAGAGGAGATAGTCCTTGAAACGAGACAAATAAGGGTCTGCAATTAGGAAACAGCATCTTGTGGCTTTATTAGATCTAGTCTGGCCTTTTTTTCAGTCTCTTACAAAAATATTGGTGCAATGATAAGAATTAAGATTATGGCACAGAAGTGCTTTACAGCACAGATTTAAATCCCCAGGCATGGCTTAGTGGCCTAAGCTGAACAAATGAAAGACTTGCTCTGCCTTGATCCGCAGAAATAAATTCTGGAAAATTTAATTAACCCCTCAGGCTGTCAGGATAGATGAGTTATTTGCAGGGCTGGGGACAGCAGTTCTGTGCTGCATAGATTGCTAAGATCCTGTGACACTATCAGCAGAGGAGGGGTTTATTGGACACCATGCTGGCCAAAAACTTCTAAGCTCTTACCTTAAATATTTGTGGAAGCGGAACCTGTCTAAATCTGAAAGGTTTGTCACTTTCTATTATTATACCTGAATATGATAGCAGACTCAAAGGCAGCAATCTGAAAGTATATTGTAATGAAAGGAAATGGTACTGTAAGCATAAACTTTAATAATTTTCTTTATCCTTCATCTGTCATTAAATGCAGATGAATGGTACTGGAAGGCACATCCTTCTGGGGCAGTTTATGAAGGCGAGTTCAAAACCAACATGTTTCATGGGGCTGGAACCTACACATTTCCAAATGGAGCAAAGTACGTTGGACCATTCAATGAAATTAAGTATGTTTGAAGTGGAAAAGTCATGTAGTCTTTTCCATTAGTTTTGATTTCATAAGTTGTACAGTTCAAATAAAATTCACCCAGCATGGGAGTAGATTTCTTTTGCTACTAGTGAAACTTGCACTGGGTATCTGAGATTGCTGATCCCAGTTGTATCCTTTTCATGAGATCAGTCAAAAGTCTGTGATTCATTCCCAGCAGAAGTTTCCAAGATGGTTATTCCACCCACCCACTTTTTGTTACTCTGGGCTCAGGCAGAGTTCAGAGAAATACAACAGTTCAGCCCCCTTTCAGAGCTGTTGTTTCAAGCTGTCTGCCTACAGATGCATGCAGAAATACGGTGCTGATTTGCACAGCTAGTTTGCAAAGTTTGTGTTTACTTATTTTTTGAGGTAAAGTACAAATTTCAGAGGGATAAGAAAATGTGGAGGTTTATTTTCATCACTCGGAATAAAATATTTTAGTGCCACTCATATAAACATCAGCTGAGTTAATTTATTTTGAATAAGGGTATATGTTTTGAATAGCTAAGATACCATCTTTTCCTAAAACAAATTGTTGATACCCACTATATATTGCACAAAGCAGATTTAATGAGAAAATTAACCGTAAAAAAATGACATGGGAACATACATGTTTATTCTTCTTAAGTGACTTCTCTGTCAAATTTGCTAGGTTTGATTTAGGTTTAATTTTTTTTTTAAGTACTTCCCCAGTCTGGTATCTGAAATAAATCTAAAATGTATGTTTGTTAGTATGTGGTCTTTCATCAGAAAAAAATTTGTCTTGCCCTGCTGACCAAAAATAATAGCTACAATACTACTAAAATGATGACCAATTCTATTTTTAAATGATCAGACACCAAATGAAATATGTGTTATAGAATGTACCTGGATACAAAATGGTAACCTGTATGATAAACTCAAATGTCTGGGGAAAAATTAGACATTTATTTCAATGCCTGAGAACAGATTGAGTTAAGTTATGCCTTTATGACAGTGGCATGTTAAAATCTGCTACAGAGTTTCTGTCTTTTGTTGTCATATTAAATGACAGACGTGAATTCTGCATGAAGTCTAGACCTGTGAGTACTCATCACTTCAGTGAGGGCTTTCAGCAGTAGATCACACACATAGCTTTACAGGCATTGTCTCTCAAAAATCTTAGGGTGATGCCCCTACTCTCCTGTGAAAATACAGCCCATCACAAAGGGGCCAGCACAGTGCTTGTCACTAGTAGCTGATCAGTAGAGAAAACCAGCTGGTTCTGATTTGAACTTGTGATTTCAACTAAAATGCTGATGTAGATATACCCTTGGCAGCAGAGATCCAATCTTTGCCAGCCACTGCTGTTTTCACCATGGAATTAAGACTTCTCCTTTTTTGACACTGGTTTGTGACTGTTAATACATGCCACTCCCTGACAGCCCAATGCAGGCTGTTTTGCCAAGTTTCAGGGTTGCTAGTTTCTACCTACTCACACGAGATAGATGTCAGTTCACCAGATGACTGCGGCTTTCATGAGAGAACATAAATAGGCAGCACCATAGCAACTTGCTGTGACTGCTAGGTGCCTTCATTTTTTTAAGGGAAACAAATCTCCAGTGACTGAATTTAAAAGTTATTTTCCTCTCATTTGCAAGAGATGCTGACACATAGATACTTCTTCTTTATAGCAGTTTTCAGGTGTAATGATGAGCTTGATCACAGCTTTCAAAGATCTGCAGAAATATGTGGTTTATGAGGACTGAATTCACATGGCAGTTACTTTTTTTTTCCTGCAGGAGGCTGTAAATCTTTGCACTTTGTCATAATGGCATGTAGCAGGATGCGGAAAGAGTAAGAGAGGATGGAATTTTACAGCAAGAAGATCACACAGTATCTGGCTGCGTATGCTTACATGTCTTTAAGATGCCCCTAATGAAAGTCAGGATAAATTTCACAGGACTTAATCCCTGGCAACTGGGGATAGTCCATGACTGGACTATGAAGTTTTTCCTGTAGAAGCTACATGCTGGGAGGATGTTAGTAAAAATATAGTTTTGCAAAGAAAGGAAGGTGTTCTTTGGCTGTCTAACCTGTGTGCTTTGCAGGTCAAAACTTTTACAGGTGACAATGTGGGAGAAAGTTAAGGCAGGTACTTACACTACAGTGGGAAGGTTCTGATTCCTGGCAATTTTCTTATCTGGGTAGTGCACACATCGCTGTTCTGCCACAAACTGATTGTGTTCTCAACAGGCTGGATTTATGTCATTACAGGATGGAAGGTGAAGGAGACTTTATAGATGAAAATGCAGTGGAGCTGCACATTTCGTGGCTCAGCAGCAGTGGGACTGAAGCAGAAGTTGAAAATGTAGCTATTTGGCGTGGACAGTAGCATGGGTTAAAGGCAGCTCTCTGCATTCTGGGCTTAACAGCTGTGACCAGTTTTCAACAGGCATTGATTTCTTCATGCATTTATTAAAAATAACCCCTGAGGAAGCATATCAATAGTAAATAAAATTAAGTTATTTTTCTTTTCAGACAGATCAGGTGAAGTGTCCTAAGGAAAAACCTTGAAGAAATGAAGTTGGATAGGGTGAATTTGTAAGTGGAGCAGTTGATGGCTAGAATTCTTTTTTTATTTTAACTTGCCCTAGGAATGTCTTTCTCCCTGACTTTCAAAAAAACCTGCCATCAACAAATGAAGCCTAATCCATGCTCAATTTTTATAACTTCCCCCAGAAAACAAACCTAGCCACCCACAGAAGCTGTTGCAAACACAGTGCTCATATGATCATGTTGACCCTAAGGGGGGTGTTGCACAGTGGGGTCAGGACAGAGAGCGAGTGCAGCTGTAACATGGTAGTTACTCCTCACAGGTCAAGCTCATAAACCCCAGGCTCTCCTACCTGACTGCTCAAGGACAGACCTCTGCCATGCACCAAAGCTGCTTTTCTCTGGGAAGGGAAGTGGATGGGAGAGCACACAGGGGAGACTGATGGTGGCCACTGTCCCACCAGAAAGTCTAATGCAATGAGAAATCTATTTCTGTTTGTGTTTGGTCATCAAAGATCTCTGCACTATGAATCTAAATACTTTGCTTTACAAAGCAGAAAAGCTACTTTCTAGTTTAAAAAACCAAATACAATATACCAGTGCTGTCAGGAAAAAATGTATGTTGAGTCTTTGCTTGCCAGATTTAGTAAATACCTGCCCTTGCCTCCATTTGCAGACACAATGTATAAATGCTGTTCCTTCAGATGTACCTTCAAATAGCTCATTTTGCTAGGATTTGGAAGAATCTTGGGCCTTGTGGTTTATTAGCAAAATGAAAGATCAGCACCTTATCAGCAGACTGAAACATACTGGGCCATCTGAAACAAAGCAGCTCATGGAGCATTTGGCAATACAATGCTTTTCAGCCCTTTTTTCTTAAAGCTGCCTGTAGGAAAAAATCTCTATTTGAAATGTTTTGTTCATAGACTTGTGAAGATAAATGTTTTTCTTTTTATTTATTAAAAAAAAATCTTTCCTAGCTTGAGCTTTTTGTTGAATTCACAGATATCTTTGACCCACCAAAAATGCACTTTCCAGCAAATTCCTTCAGAATTATCATTTTATTTTGTTCAACTTTGTTGTGTTTTGCTCCTGAAATAGCCAGCTCCAAAAAAAGAAATACAGTGTCCTCTGTCCCTAGTCCTTGACTTCAGAGGTAGCAGCATCTTCCACAGAGCTTCTGTTAATCTGTGAGCCTCTCCTTTCATCTCTTTTGCTAGGACTCCACACCACCACATTTATCTGTGCTGCACAGCAATTATACTGATTTAGGCTGTGCAGTTTTACATTTCAGGTTTTCTGCCTGAAGGGCATATTTGAAGCAGATCTTTGTCTTCCATGGAGAAATTAGTCTGCCTTTTGTTACTGTTCATCCTCCTTTATGTCTCCCTGCTCTTATGCTCCAGCGTAACTCACTGGACTGCCTCAAACCTTTTCCTGACACCCCTGGCCTTGTGTTACCTGTGTTCTCCCCATGCTTTCTTGACGCCCTTCAGGACAAAAAGCCCTGCAGGACCTTAGTGAAGAAATGGAGCAGGTGTGGAGGGCTGTTGCCTCCCACTCTCCTACCAAGCCCTTATTTATTCTTACTCAAAGGAAATTTTTAATGATCTAGCAAGAAACAGAAAATACTTAAGTGCTGGTGGTTGCTACTCCCCTGCCCTGGCTACTTTGGCAACCTTGCTCTTGGCCCCTGAATGAAAGAAGGGGAGCCCTCTTGGCCCTGGCATTCCTAGTGATACCATGCATGGCAGGAGACTGAGGGTGTCAAAGAAAGCAGGGATGAGCTGGTCCTGTCTCCCTGTCCCCAGCTGCAGGCTGCCTCGCTTGGGTGCCACAGGAGGTTCTTAACAGCCTCTGAGCTGGTGAAGTCGCAGAGACCACAACAGCACCCGGCTGTCACCACATGGCCCCCTCTGCCTGTCACTTCACAAGGCTTCTCACCCTCCCTTCACAGCAGTGTGCAACTCTAATTAAAAAGGAAAAAAGTCTGTATCATCTTCTTCCAAGCGCACAGTCCTGATTTTTGCATGGGGATGCAAGAATGTGACCCGAAGATTACATAATTAGAAGGCATTTGTTATGCTTGCGTTTCAAATCAGTGATTAGCATGTGACAGTCCCATCCTGGGAAACATCAAGCCACCATTGCTCTCCCCTCTCTCTCCTTTCTTGCACAGTGCTAATTCCCAACTCTAGCAACTGCCAGTGCTGAAGGATCTTCAGCTAGCCTGGGGTAAGTTTAAAATGTACTTGGCATGGGATGAAGAGTGGGATTAATTATACCATTTTTCATATTATTGGAAAAAGACAAAGCTGTAGCTATTTAATGTTGGATGTGTAGCACATAAAATAGTATTTAAAGTATTTTGCATCTTCAGTACCCACAGTTATTCCCAGCTGATTTCTTCTAAGACTCTGTATGGAGATCTAGCTTCTTAGTGTGCTAGAGAATCTTGTGAGGCTGCATTTATAGTAAGGTCTTTAAAATACCAGGTTAAAAAGACCTTTTTTGCTCTTACCATTTAAAAGCTAAATTGAGGTGTCATGCTGAATTGAAGTATTTGAATGACAGCTGTGTTAGGGTTAACTGGAGACAAAGCGTGAGAGTGACAAGAGTAAATCACTGATTTTTTTTTCTCTCTTTAGAGGGGGTTGTTCTCTAAGTTTGATATTTTAAACAGCCAGCTATCTTAGCCAGCAGGATTGAGACAGTCACCAGGAAGATCCCAAGCATTTATTTAGCAAAATTGTGGATGTTTAACAACTGAAGCAGCAAAAGTGCATATGGCTTCCCCTGCACTGTTACCCATGTCACGATTTCAGAAGCAGAATGGGACAGAAAGCCAAACAAATAGTAACTGTTGTCCATCAAGGCTAGCCTGTAAATGCTTTACTGAACTTTGCCTGTTTGCATGCTGATGTTCAGGTATTCAGTTGGTCTTTTAAGCAAGTGATCCTCTGCACATTTGATTGTTTCTCCCAGTTATGCCATTCCATGTTGGGAGAAGCACTGGAAGGGTGAGCATGGTCACACAAATGCAGTGCAGGCTGCAGGACCTGCCTCCTCCATGCACAGCTTCAAGTGGGAATCCCACCCCTGTGCTGCCTCAGTGGCACGTCGCTCCGGTCTTTGACCCTGTGCCTGGGGCATAGCTAAAGAAGGCAACCCACTGGCATCTCCGTGTCCATCCGCACCTTCTCCCTTGGGGACCTCATGGGAAGTGGGTGCCAGCTCAGGCTCTGTTTACTTTCACATGCTGCCCACTCTTCTCTGTGGGGGCTGCAGTGGCAGCTGCTTGTGCAAAGCACCAGGGCAGTAGTCTTTGCTGGACACCAGTGGCCAGAATCATGACGATCACTAATGGCAGAGGTGGCACTCAGCTTTGGTTCTTGGGCTTGGCAGATTTGGCTGCTGGAGGGAAGACAGAAACAAAAGGGGAAAATACTTCCTTTTGCCACAATGGAGAACTCTGGTAGCTTTAACATGCTGAAACTATTCTCTAGGCTTTGCTCTGGAGATGTTGTTCTGGCTTGATGAGAGCTGCAGGAGGGTAAATGAGTTTTAATGCTCAGCTCTGAAGAAATGAGCACGTCTTTGCTGTTTCCTGTCCCTAAAGCAGGGGGGCCATGGGTTTGGGTTGCAGGCCAAGACAGTCTGCTGATGGCTTCATGTGACTGGGTGTTGACCCCCTGTCCAGTGGGGAGCTTGCAGAGGAACAATAACATCTCTTTGTTGATGAGGAAAGTACTCTGTGATGGGCTGGCATATCAGGGAAACCTTGGATTTGCTGTGAGTGGAGGCCTGATGGTGGTTTAGGAAAGCAGCCTCCTGGAGGGCTTGCTCTTGCTGCTAATGTGCGCATGCATTCATGTATGTGCATATGGGAAGGGGTTAAGGGTGTGGGGCTTGCTCAGTACTGAGAAAAAAGGTGAAGGTGGGGATCCTCTTATAGCTTTTAACTGCCTCAAGTGGGCTATAAAGCAGATGGAGTCCAAATTCTTCCCAGAGGTGAAAGGCAAAGGGCACAACCTGCCGCAAAGAGAAACCCCGACCAGATGTAAGGAAAAATATTCTTCCCCAGGGTATTGGAGGGCCCAGAGAGGCTGTGAAGATTCCAGTATGGGAAATATTCAGACTTGAGCTGGACCTGAGGAACCTGATCTAGTTTGGAGTTAGCCCTGATTTGAGCAGGAAGTTAGACTAGAGACATACAAAGGTTCCTACTCACCTAGACTCTGCTGTGAGCTTAAGACTTGTTCGCTGCCAGCAGAGGCAGGATTTGACCAAGCAGCCCACATGCATGGTCTTAAGGCCAAATGTCAGTCCCATTTTCCAACCCCTTTTTGCACCCTTTAGGAACAAGCCAGACACTGTTCAGCTAACTCGGGCTGACTGAAACCCTTGTCCCTGGTAAGGACAGTGTTAACAGCTTCCCCACCCAGCAGTCAGGGGGAACAGAGGACAAGCACTCACTCCAAACCATGGTGAGGTGCACATTTTGTTGTTTGTTTTAGTGATGAGGAAGGACTAACTAGTTTTGCACCATATATTCGGCAATTCAGAAGAACCAGGGACAGGCAGGCAATGTTACCTATTGACAAAGTCCACCAGCCAGCCCCAAATGCTGGAAAGTATCCAATGTAATGCAATTATTTAATGTAACAAAGAACCGAGGGGTGACTCAGGAAATTGCAGGCTGCAGCTAGAGGACACATGAAAGACAGTTACTCTGGTAAAACAGGGAAGATTTTCTGGACCCACTTAACCAAGGTCAACCTACTTTGCAGTGCGGTCATATAGCAGAGCTCCTGGTGGTGCCTGGAGCAGGAGGGGATGGTGGCACTCCTGGTGTCCCAGTTTCAAAGCCTCACTCCTGAGCTCTGCAGAGGACAGAGACTGTGCTCAAACATTGTCCTTCTCTGCAAGAATGTGATGTGGAAGCTCCTCAGTTAAATCTCCGTGCTGTACAGCTATTGTTTTGAGTTTACTCTATAAGCAAAAATTATTTCTGATACCAGGAACCCACAGTGTTTTTACAACCTAAGAGATAAGATAAAATGCCAAAGGGCTACCTTCCAGTCTTATGTAGCCCTGAGTTGAAAGTGCACGAGAACAGAATATAGGTAACAGGGCAAGGACATAGCCTCCTCATACAAGCCCTTCTTCTACAAGTATTACTTCTCTCTCATTAAAACCTCATGTAGCTTGTTTTTCTCCATATCAGACAAACCCCTACATTGTACTAGACCCAAGCTGTTTCATGTCACCACTTGTAGCATAGCAGAGGGAGGGAATGCCATCCTGTAAGCTTCTCCTCTCAGGTGCATCACCCCTCATGATAACTGCAGGTTTCCATGTGTTAGTGGAGGGTAGCCGCAGATGCTTTTCATGTTGCATCCTTCACTCTGAATCGCTGTCTGTGAGACGGATAGCATAGCTCCAGTGATATGCTGGGCAAGGGAACCTTGCGAAGTGGGACCTACACAAAGACACAAGCATTTTGAGGCCTCAGATGCCTCGGAGGAGCTGGACTAGGAGTGGAAGTAGAGAGCACTTGGTTGAACTGAATTATGCTTTAATTCTGGCTTTTCCTCACCTTGGATGCCTGCCATTGCAGCCTGTTTATACATCGTTTCCTCATGCATTACAGTCCCCTGACTCCCCCATTTAAAGCTGTGCAGCAGTATGGGTTAGAGATTCTCATTTTTGCATGCTCCCACAATAAATATTCTTGGTACAAGCAGGGTATGGTCACCCTGCCTTGCGAAGGCCAGGGCTATGAATGTCACATTGTCACTAGAGATTTAGGGATCCCCAGAATAATTCAGCAAGTGGATAGTAAAATTATAAAATCTTTAAGACAGGCTATGCAGTTAGTGTATTTAATGGTATATTAATAAATAGAACTAATTCCATACTAATTTATGTTTGTTAATTATTAACGATTATATACTGTTATATTGCTATAACTGGCATGGTAAAACATTAATAATATAAAAGCAGAATGGGTAAAAAAAAAATATGTACATGCTTTTGTTTAAAATAAAAAATTTAATGAATTTCCAGAAAAAAAGCTGTTTTCATAATTTTCAGTGAAAATGTTTACCACAGAGGAGGTTTATGTTTCTTTCATATCTGTTTTACCTTTCTTTTTTGTTCCTTTTACCCCAATGTTACAAAAACAATTCTGAATTTTGAAACCAGTTCTCAGTGTTAAACAAGCTGGTCCCAGCTCAATAGCAAAAGCCTCAGGAATTTGCTATGGCATTGACTAGTCTAAACTGGGAGAAAAGTTTAACAACTTTGCTACTAAACAAGCTGCTCCTGAAGTTGAAGTTAAAAGGCTGTTTTGCTCAGAGACCCAAACTTAAGTATGTTCTCCTCAAAACTACTAGAGAGGGGTTTAACTACTGTAAAAACAACTACATATTTATGTGTTTCAGAAGCAAATAACATTCTTGGCATTCTTTGGAATACCTATCAGAAAAAGAATTTTAATTTTTTTTCTGCTGAAGAGGGCTGCAATACACAACATAGGAGGAGAGGCTAAGAGAGTTGGGTCTGTTCAACTTGGGGAAGGGAAGGCTAGGGGGGTCCTACAGCCATCTGCAACTACCTAACAGGGGTTATAGACCATGCAGTCAGGCTCTTCTCACAGACACAGTGAAAGGATAAATTGCCGTGGGCATAAGCTGCAACAAGGAAAACCTTGACTGGCCATAAGGAAAAAAATTCTTCCCCATGGGAGCAGTGCAGCCCTGGGACAGGCCCAGAAAGGTTGAGAAGTCTCCAGCCTGGGAGATACTCAGACCTTGACTAGATGTGTCCCTGAGCAATCTGATCTAGCTTTGGGGTTAGCCCTGCTTTGAGTCATATAACTCTTAGAGATTACCTGCCCATCTAAACTCTGCCATAGGCTTAAGAGTCTTCAGAACAAAAAAAAACTTTTATACAATCAGCTGATAGCAAACATTTAATAAACTATTACATTTATCTCAGTGTAACCAGGCGTCCAGCTAGAAGCTTTCCCAGCCTGTTTGTACAAACCCACATCCAAAGGCCCTCCGCCTTTGCTCAGGTGTTCCACATGCATCATGAAAGGATCCTCTATCCTGAGAAGACAGTGGATCTTCTTGGGAGGAGATCTCATATCAGCTCTCCTACAAATAAGAAGTTTAGCCTTTCATCAGTCCTCAGTCTCAAGAAGATGCTAAACCCCAAGTCCCTCCAGCACTGTGCTGGAAGCCTTTCAGCCCACATCATACCCCCAGCAAGAGGCCGGCTGGGTATGCTGATGGCTGTGCCACTCCCAGTCTGACCACAAGAGGCAACCCTCGCCACAGCTCGTAAACGCTCGCCATCGCACCCATCTCAGGGTCCCTGAGGATGCCACCACCCTGCTCCTTTGGGAGTTCCACACTGGACAGGTATCAGGTTGAAAGTGTGTGGCCCCAAAGCTACACTGCTGACTGCACCAGAAGCCACTGCTTCTGCAGCGATTTCCTAAAGCCACCCAGGGCTCTTGCATCTTTTGCATCTCTCCCATCTATTTAAAGCTATGTGCCTGCTTTTCCTGAAAACATCACCCCAGGCTTCTCTGAACCACCACAGACCTTCTGGGAGAGCTGTGTCAGTAGAGCTCTGTGCTGTAATTACACTGGCCCCTCCAATCCCATTAGCAAAGCTAATGATAACTCACATCAGCCTTGGGCGTATCTATGTCAAACAGGAATGGAAGTGGGAGGTTATTCTAGACTCCTAAATCACATCTAGTTTCCTAGTAAGGGAGGACAAAAGCAGACTTGAATTAAACCCTGGGGAGAAGAAGCATGGATGTAGGGCAGTGCCCATGCTGAAAAGAGAAGTGTGAGCTGCTGCAACCCTTTTGTCTTGGGCTCTGCCTGTGTCATTAATCAGGCATTGTCTTAAGACTGTTCCCAAGGTCCTAACCCCATTACCGGACTGATGAGATGCTCTACCAAGGGAGTATCTTGGGCACAGCACCATGCTCTGTTGGCCCTGATTTCCAGAGAGGCTGCAGCTCTACACATTGAAGTGCCTTGCAGCACTCCTGTGCCTCCAAAAGTCAGGGAGACAACTGACAGAGAAAGTGGATGTGGCAGTCCAAGTGTCTCCAAACGTGCTGGCAGGATTGTGCAGCAGCATTATGAAGGCAGTATCTCTCTGGCCCAAACACAAGTTTGGAGGACGTTTTGGGTGATTAGTTGCATAGCAAAAAGCTGGTTCTTGCAGAGCACCCGTGCAAGATGTTCATGTGCCATTCAAAATACATCTCATTTTGCTTCTGTGTTTGTACAAGAAGCATCTTGCTGAGCAAATAGTCTCTGTGGGATTACATAGTACCTCTTAATCACCTGTCCATGTAAGCACAAATGGCCTTTGGCTGGGAGGGAAGTGTTTGTATCAGTGTCCACTCTGCTTGTGGAGGCACTGTGAACCCAAATAGATCTTTAGGGTGTCTCATTCCCTCTCAAATCCCTCCTCCTCCCTCTGTTTTCTGAACTTTGAGCATCTCCGCTCAATAAACCCTTTCTGCATCTTTCTGCATTCAGGGTTCAGACCAGCTGACCCATCGCAGGGCTCACATGTGGGCAACTCAAAGGCATGGGATGATCCCAGTGACCAGCCAGAACCCTCCAGAGTGAGGACAGGAGTCCCTGCAAGGACACACATCCTATAGCAGCCATGGACTCAAACAAACAAGAAGGTAAAGCATCCTCTTATTTCACTTCTTGATAGTATGAAAGTGAGGAAGAAACGTGCTCTCATATGACCTGTCTGTTGGCGGCCACCAGCCAGCCCCGAGAGCACCTCTTGGCTACAGCAGCTGTGGGCAAATGTTCCCTTCTTTTAGTTCCATAGAAATATCTGGGGTTTTAAGTTTTTATCTCTTATTTTAGAAACACCTCCCTCTCCCCTCTGGAAAATAATCCTGTGGCATATGTAATGTCCAACATGGGAAGTCATTCCCCTCTCTTGCCTCAGACCCACCTCTGCCTTGGGATGTACAGAGACTTCTAACTGTCAAGAGCTATGTCTTACATGAGGGCACTGTGATAAGGATCTGCTTCTCTCCCCCACATGCTTTGTTGCAAGGGGTTCTTGTTCACATCAGTGCCACAACCCAGACTTCTGCACCAGTCCCAATCTTGCAAGCACCAAGATGTATCCAGGCTATACTGCCTACATGCAACCAGTCCTGCTACAGTCAGCAGCACTTCTAGAAAGCCTGCAAAGCTCTGGGGTTTCATGTCCAGGGTTTTAGTGATTATTGGCTTTAGATGCACAGGAATGTGAGGCTGGTGGTACTTGCTTTCCAGCCCAAATCCATTGCAGCATTGTGCTCTGTCTTGCCACCTCAGAGGTGACTGTGTTCATATGCTGAGGAACTCTTGAAACTATGAGGAGCAGAGGGAGCAGCTTTAGGAGTGCCCATAACTATTAGCTCAGGAGAAAGCCTGGACCATCTCTTTCCCTCTTAAAAGATGATTGGTGCTGCCAATGTTAATTCATGGCATAGGTAACAGAAGGGTTAATTTCTCTATTATTATTCTCATTTGACTAAATTAGGTCTGTGTACCTAGGCCCCTGCACTACAGCAGGCTGAAAAGGAAATTAACTCAGGGATTTTTTCCAATTAATTGGTGTGCCCCCACGGACTGCAGATGCTAACTGCAGAAATTGGGAGATAACCACAAAGCCCCTTGCTTCCCACAGTGCAACTGTGAGGAGCCTCCTCTGTTCCAGCTCTTAGCAGTGACTTTATAGAAATGGTCTGGATTTTGACTGGGTACATGCAGAGAGTGCTTCTGCTCATGCTCATGAGGTAAAATCACAGTAGCAGGGATCCTCTCCCATCTTCTGGTCTTGCTCAGGAGCAGCTCCTCACTTTGAGTATATCCAAGGACATTACAGACTGATCCGTATCCAAACTCAAATGAAAAATCCCTACAGACTTCCACAGGACTTGGGTCGAGCCTTCTATGTTATATATCAGATTGAAAAACACCCAAAGAAAATGTGAGGAGAGACCATGGCTCTTCCTTGCTGTGCTCTGTTTCTACCTGACACCTGCAGCTCTTCACAAAACTCAGCATTCAATACATCCACCACTTTGCAAAAAACAGCATCTCCCTGTCCTCCCAAGATCTGGTTTGTACTGTGTTATTAATTAAGAAACATGTCCTCTTGCTCTTTTTGGGTCAGTCATTACCATCCCACAGTATGAGTCCAGCAGTAACATTTACATCAGAACAGGCATGTACCTCACTTTTCTTGATTAAGGGTCACAGTACACACCAGCTGCCTTCTCAAGCCTCAACTCCAGAAGCTTCTGAGAAAGCTTCATCATTCACTTCAGGCCAAAAGTTGGTTTCTAGTTCATGGGGTTGCAGAGAAAATAAAATAAAAAAAAGACCCAGAAGGGCCAAACCTGAAAATGAAACAACTTGTCATTTAAGATGAAACTTGGGACTTCGTGTGGCCTGGCTGATGAGTTTTGACCCCAAACAGCTGGCAGCTTGGGGTCATGGTTACTCCTCCAGTCAGCCTGCTGCCCCTCGTTTTCCCCAGGAGGAACCTCAGAAGATACTCCCCAGAGGATCAGTGTCTGAACTTGTTACCCAACCCCATGGCTGCGAGACCAGCCAGCACAGGGAGAAAGTGGCACATGGGCCCAGAGGGGCACATGGCCTCTCCTCCTCTCCTTCTCCCTTCTGCAAGTCGCTGGGGAATTTGCTCAGGAATCGGGACAAATCCTAGAGACCAGAACAGGGCCAATTCATAGGTGCCCTTGGTGGTAACCCATATTCCCCCTCAGGGGTAAAGAAATCAGAACATAGCTGTGCCTTGTAAAGCTCTGACTTCCAGGCTTCAGCTTTCTAATTCATACGCTGGCTGACTGTGTAGAGTCCTTCCTGCACCCTTTTCAAGCCTCTGCAGGACTGAATTTCTGTGGTCTTAAAGGCCCAGGTGGATACGGCATTGAGAATCTGCAGCCAGCATGGAAAGAGGGAGCTTGGCTGCCCCTAGAATTGGGCATGGGATCACTGGTCATGTTTGTGACTGACAGCAGAAATGGGTGAAGCAGATTCTTGGAGGCAATAGAAAACCCACCTCACAAAGTGACATTGCCAAGGGGAAGAGAACCACATGAGGAACTGGGTGGCATGGTGTTTTCTGGGAGTGAAGGCCAGCCAGGGAGCCTGACGTAGGGAATAAAATGAGAACCAATGGACATTGGACTGCAATTCCCTCAAAGTGCAATGGCAGCACAACCAGCGATAATTTCTGTTGGATAACTGAAGGTTTCCACACAGAAGAGACAATGTTAGAAGAGGAATAATACATATAGACTTTTTGGTTTCAATCAAGAACCCATTGATGCCTAGAGATAATGTCTTTGCAGTGTCCAAAACACTTCTGCAAAACAGATATAAGCTCCTCCCTGAGCTAAGTCTGTTTCAGAAATGTTCAGTCTAGCTCCATTGTACAAGATCAGGTGGGATCACAAGACCACAGAAACCCAGGAATGATGAAACTGATGAAAAGATATATTTTTTTGGTGTTACAAAAGACATGATTGCTGCTTGGAATACATTGTGACAAAATATAACTTCGGGCTTAAAATATACAAATCAGATCAGCCTTTTGTGGAAATAATAGAAATATGTACAAATATAGTAGAGAATAAAATGAACAGTTTCAGAAGAGAGATGGATCAGTAACGCTTTAGGGGAAAAAAACCCCATTACTTAAGGCTGGTACACAGAACTGAACTTCACACGGAGCAATTTAGTCCTAATCACACATACAAGGTTTCTCACCTCTTTGCATGGATCAGCTTTGGACAGACACAGGAAAGCAGATGAGGTGAATTTAATGTCTGATTTAAGTGAGCCATTCCTGTTTTATAATTGCAGTTTATTTTACAAATGATATGGTGTTCACACCTCCTAAAGTGAGACTTGAGTCCTTTAAAACTGATTTGTACCTCAAGAGGGACTTCAAACCCTCTGTTCCAGTTATTTATAGCAACCATAAGAAGTCATTTGTCATTTTAATTGACTGAAGTTCTTTGTTCCCACAGGAGAGACTGAAAGTGTGCCTGTGAGTACCCCTGCAACACAGATTTCCCAGGTAAAGATGAGCAAAATGCCCTAAATAACTCAGTTACTAATAGATAAACAGTAGTTAAAAAGCTAAATTAAGAGGAAGAAAAAATGTAGGCACTTACAAGGAACACGGCAACTAAAATGTGCACACTGCATGAATAACTGTCATACCTATCTCATCTTGGGCCTTATCTTAAAAGACACTTCAGTAAAATTTCTCTGCTCACAACCAGTTGTGTTTAGACAGGTGATTTGTGAGCTCAGCTAATTAACTAGCTGGCATCATTAGCACAAATTAGAGAATGTCAATTCACTGGGCTGGAGGGAGATTTCATGGCTGATCTCTGATGAGCTTTCACCAAACCTGATGAACTGTCCCAGGAACAAGGATGTGTTGATTGACATGGGGTGGGGGTGTCTTCCCCAGCAGGGGCCAACTCTCTGGGTTATCCTGGCAGCCTGTCACAGTTCCCTGGACCATGGGGTGCTCTTCTTGCCTGATAATCCAGAGCAGCTGGGCCGGCCAGAGCACTGAATCTTGCTGCACATCTCTGTTTGGCTCCCCAGCCAGGAGCTTGGAAACCTTCTGTTTGAGCCCACATTAGTTCAAGGTGATGAGGACTTCCAGAGCTCTGCAGCTGCTCTTCGAGTTGACATTCTTGCTGCAATCAGCCACCATGGATGCAACAAGATTGTCTATACCACAGCCCACGGAGCATCTTTCCTGCAAGATGCAGTTTCAGTGTTTCCACAGTAATGTTTCCTATGCATTTCCAGTCTGCAGGAAACACAAGAGTTTTGAGCACTTTAAACCTTAGACTGCTTCAATATGGAACTGCACTCTGAAAGAGAAACATATCCCTTAACTGGAAACCCTGACTATTTGAGACCTCCCTTGTCACCACTGCAACACTACTGCCTGTAATTGCTTGTAAGTGCACCATGGCAAAAGGAGAAGATACTGCTTTCCATTAACTAGTCAGTGCTTCTCTTGTCTCATCCTCTTTTCCCATGCAGACAGCTCCAAGCAGGAGCTGTGGCTGGATTGCCCAGCACAGTGGATCCAACATACATGGAAAGGTAGCACACTGTTAGGACAGTGTGCTGGGAACACCATGCACACGTGTTGCTTTCCAGAAAAATCTAGCTGAGATGTGGATACCCTAATGAATCCTTTAAATGAAAGTTATCAGCTAGCTGTCCCCTTCTGCTTCAGCAAGGGCCCTATGGACACTGCAGTTACCAAAAAAGACTGCACAGATGTGAAACAAGAGCTGATAAGTGCTTGCAGCCCCCTTTAGGTATCTCCATCCTTCTCTTCTGTCCTTACCCTGCTGCTCTGCCTTTATTCCTACCGTCCTTGCCTAGGAATATAAATATTGGATATACTCCTAGGGCCAGGTTCTCTACCACTGTAAATCAGGACAGGTCTGCTGCTTTCCTGCTATGAGGCATTGCAAGCCTTCCTAATGCTTGGCTGTAGAAGTGCTGTCCTTAAACATAGAAATTAGTTGTTCCCTGGTAAAAGCATACATCATGCAGCTCAAAAAAAATCAGATCCTGGCTTTGTGGGAAGTGTTGGACTTTGTGCCAGATTAGTTTCAGGCAGTGTCCTCAGGCAGCCCTCTTTTGGGTGACACAATGTTTACTTACTTCTTCAGATCATCCACATAAGAACATATGCAAAATGATGGACAGGAGATAAGCTGGGGGAAGTAAAACAGATAGTACTCCTTCACGGACACAGAAGGTTCTGCTCTTTTCTAGGATATATTTATAACAGCACAATTATTTCTGTGCAGTATTTCTGCATCATGAGCCTGTTTTCTACTGGTTTTGACAGGCTTCAGCTCAAGGTCCCTGAGAGCAGGCCCTGTTCTAGCATAAGGACCCTAGGCAGCTGCCAAGGGCAGCAGATGCAAATAGCCATCCCTTTGGAGACACATAGCCCTGGACAGCCTGGCTAGTGCTGGGTGAGATATGTGGGGGGACAGCTACGCATGGAAGCAAAGATTCCCTCTCATCCTCTCAGTGGCAGCCAGGGCAGTGAACCCAGCTCACCAAGGCTCTGCTCTCTGCTTTCCATCCCAGCCCCTCCTTCCATTAGCCATCCCTGTCTCCTGGCCACAACCATCTTCCCTTGGCTGCCTCAAAGTCTGAGCAAAGCTTTAGGATGCAGGGACAGTCACTGTCTTCTGCAAACAGCTCAAGTTGCTGGCACCCATGGAGGGAGGATGGGGAGGCTCTGAAATTTTGCTGCCTCTGGTCCCGGAAGCAGCATCAGTCCTGTCCACGCTTTGGGGAGAGTATAGCAAGTGAGACAAGAGTAGAAGCTCAGTGAAGGAGATTTCACAGCTGTTACATATAAATAGCTCCACTCTTGCAAAGTAAAGTCAAAACCAGGCTGAGAAATGCTCCTTGTACATCTTCCGATCTCATCCTTCTCCCCTCTAGCCACCATTACTTCCTCCATGTGGTCACAGTTTTGCCCTCCATGTTGGGAAATGCTTGCTCCCTTCTCCAGGTGGACTTAACAGAGAGTTCATATTCTTGTTGGACTGGAAGACAAGTGAGAGCCACAAGTGACTGCTTCTCAGCATCCTACTAATCAGAGTCATGCAAAGAGGGGAGGCGAATCCCTTCATTTCCCCATGGGCAGCTACCCACAGAGCACAGCGCAGTTACTCAGTCTTGCTAGAGATTTTACTTGCGTGGTTTTTCCACAGAGCTGAAAAACATCAGGGCAGCAGGTAAAATGGGAGTCACGATCCCCAAGAAAGACATAATCTGCTACAGATGTATGGCACTGTATCCCTTACTGCATTGCTTTGTCAGGTTTGAGGGCCACACTCCAAAGGCATGTGAGGGCTGAAACATGTATCTTGTACTAAATTATTTAGATGCCTAAATGCTTTTTTTGAACAGTTCTTGGACAGCTTCTAAAGACTCCCTGTGACCACGCAGGTTCATATATCCTCTAGGTATTAGTTCAACTTAAGTTGTTAAGGTGTGTTCCTTAACTCCCACAACTTAAATGTTAAGGTGTGTATTTATTCTCATGAATAGGTGAGCCAGGGCAACGCATTACAGTTAAACTGTTGCCAAGTTTCTGTGCAGTATAAAATCTATCTTTTTTGGTATGTGTTGCACTTTAGAAACACTGAATTGGCTTGACTTTCCAGTGTTTCACAAACCTGTAAAATGTCTCTCCGGTCCTGTAAGCATAATCACTTGGGCAAGACATAAGTATGAGCTGATGCTTCAACAGCTTCCATTTGTTGTAACAGCCCATGGGATTTAAAGGATGGTTTTCTACAGCTTGTTGTTAGAAATGAGAAACTAAAATCCACAGCTGAAGCACTACACTGTGCTTGGCAGGAGTTCAAAGATAACATGTTGTTCATGTACCACTCCACTCAATTTTGGATCAAACTTGCATCCAATGCCACAAGGCTGCCTGTGTTTCCAGAAAGGAATAGAAAATGCTCTGAGCACTGAGAGCAGCAGAGGAGGGAGTTCTCAGGGTTTCAGCACTTCAGGTCCAGCCATAAAAGCCCTGGCAGATGTGGCTGATCGGTGTTGCTGGCTGCTTTCATCCATCAAGCGGCAACAAAGGGAAATGCGAGTGTAAGATGCATTTCAGTGTCTGAAACAGCCACTGCAAGCTGCATGGGGCTGAGCAGGACAGACCCAAGCTGGGGTCTGGAGCACTGGGAAGAATACACAAAGAAACCAAGTCAGCACTGTGACTGCAAAAGCAGAGATCAACCAACAATAAGCACTAAATCTGCTCTTAGATGCAGAGAATATTTTTAGTCCAGTCCCTAGTCCTAATTTTTCTTTTGGCTGCCTGAACTCTGCTTTCACAGAGCGCTTCAGTGCAGACAGACCCCAAAGTCTCTGCAGCAATCCCTTTTTGCTAACTTTTGCTGATGCCTAGCAGTTTTTGACTCTGAAACCTCTAGATCAGCAATAACTCCCATCCCTGTACCCTTCGCAAAAGATCTGTCTAGTTTACCCCCTTTCTGGAAGCATCTAAGGATGACATAGCCAGGCTTGTGGGCAGAAACATTTCCTTTTGGGCTTATTCTCCCCAGACATTGTTATCTCCAAGGCCAGGTACCAGACTGCTCCACTGCTAGCAAGACTTGAAGCTGTGACATCTCCATCCTAAAGCAGATCTCTAAAATGGATAGCATAGGATAGAATAGAATAGCATATTTAAGATGGAAGGGACTGGTCTGATGAATCACCCCTTTTCACTTGGGGGAAAGTGTGCAATGCCTAGCCCTGATGCAGGCTAGCAGGGAGACTCTGCCTTGGCAACGTCAGCTCAGTGTGGAAATGTGGCAAGCACCTGTGAGCAGGGATGGGAATATTAACATCTTGCACAGTTGCAGTACTTTATATCTCCCCCACTTCTCCAGGCATGTATGTTAGGATGTCTGACGATGCTAAGACCATCTGGCTCACTCCCCTAGGCTGAAATAGCAGAAGCAGTATGGTCATTGCCTCCCCTAGCAGCCATGGCCCCAAGCAGACCCTCCAACCCTTCAGGCTACACTCACAGCTCACAGGGCAACAATTCCTGTGACACAGGAGTGTCACAGGAAGGTGTCCACTGTGGCCAGGAAGGGTGGGTGAAGGGGTTGAACCAAGGGGTCTGGAGCTCCAGCTGGCCTGGGGAGTCAGGGTTGACTGCCTAAAGAGGGAATATGTCCTCAGCCTCCCTCTCACCTCTGCCCTGTCCCAGCTCCTGTCAGTCCCATTCCTCCTACCCAGGCAGCTCTGGGAACGTGTGTCCAGCCAGACCAGACTGGGGACTGTGGGGTAAGCACTGGGGTAGGAGTGGGGATGTCAGGCAGACGTCCTCTGTAAAGACACCGCCAGTCTTGATCAGAGGAGGATGGTGCATGCCATTGCCCCAAGGTATCGGAAGCCATCTCTGCTCCATTTACAGGACTCAAGCGCCTGAGTTCCCCGGGGTGGCTGTCCTCTTACCATCAGTGCTCCAGTTTTGGACGCAGTTTATAACCAGATGTTAGGCCGAATTTCTGTTGTAAAGGTAAAAACCACTGGTACCGAAGTGCCTTGGGCCGCGACCTCGCCATGGGCTTTGTGCAGGCAGAACGAGCGCCTTGCACACAGCAGTGGGGCCAGAGTTCAGGGTTGCCAGCCCAAGCAGCCCTCAAAGAGGGTGTCCCTGCTTAGCCCTCTGCAAGCCGCCTACCTCCCCTCACTGCCCACCTCCACACCTGCCTTGTCTGATCGCTATGCCAGCCTGGCTCACCCCAGTCTGTTTCCTGCTTTGCCCGGCTATCAACCGGCTGCCTGCAGCTTAGGTTGTGAGCTCTTCCAGCAGTGCTAGGGCCTCTAGGGACAGAAAACAGGGAGACTGGGCACAGTGTCACTGTATACCAGGAGAAAACCTCCCACACCCTCCCCATCATGAGTTAAAGAGCTTCCTCCTTCCCTGGAAAGGGCCTGCTGACCAAGACAGAGCTTCTCCACAGCCCTTGGAGAGCATGGAGGTGTTAGACCTGTCTGGGGATCGCACCAGCCCCACGAGCATGTGGGGGAGGAGGACTTGCTCAAAAATGGACATGTTATTGATTGCTCAGCTGCTTTGGGGATTGATAATCTGGCTGCTGTTATTGCAAACCTTCTTGGCATGTTTCAGGCTGTCCTCTCCTTCTACAGACTGACAGGCTGCAAACTGCCAGGGAGCCTGAAAAAACTCTAAGTCTAAAAAGGGGCACATTGACTGCCCAAGACAAACACCTCCTACCCTGTACTGAGGCTGCAGCAGGGGACGAACCTCCCCCCATGTCTCCCAGCCATGACAGGAGAAGGAGAAAGAGGACAGCACGTTACAGGATGGGTTATACCCAGCCTTCATGCCACTCTGAACCATGGGTGACCCGCAGGGACACAGCCACCTGCATCTGGGAGGAGGGACTGAACCCACCGTGTTTGTGGTTCCTCTAGTTGCAGGCATTAGCCTCTGAGTTGAAGGCGGGTTTCACAGAAGCAATGCAGGAGCTGTCACGAATCCAGCATGGCGAGTATGCACTGGAGGAGAAGGTCAAGAGCTGCCGCTGTGCCATGGAAGAGAAAGTGGCCGAGATGAAGAATTCCCTCAACACATTCAAGGTAGGAGTGTGACCTGCAGGGAGGCTGCATACCTGCCACATTAGCTCAGGTAGCATGGGGCAGCATTCCCCTGCCCCCATCAATCCCTCCTGCTTGCAAAGAAAATGAGCTGGCAATTGTTTCAGATGTATCTGGTGCACTTCCTTTGGCTTTGTGTCTCCCCCAACTACTCCAACCCAAATGTAACCCATGCTCTGGCCTGTTTAGCCTTCTTGATGGGCCATGAGGCAGTGCTGTGAGCTACCCTGGGCAGAAGCAACCCTTGCTCTGGGTTGCACATGCAACAGACATGTGGCCTGTTCACAGGCTGCTGCTGGGCCGCAGTGCCATACCTCTCCCTGGGTCAGGTCTCCTGCATTTCCTGCAGGAACCAAAACCACTGGGAAGCAGGGAATTAACACACAACCCTTAAGCCTTTTGAAGTTGCATTCCCACACAGCTGGGAGGAAGTGCTGCCTGGTTTGATCTGGCCCAAGAGGATAAAGACAAAGGACTGGAGAGAGAGCTTAGCAAGAAGGCTTGATGTACACTTTAAACCAGCCAGTGTCTCCATGCAGAAACTGGATGACTGCCTGTGAGAAGGCAGGCAGAGGAACTGTTTTATTGTTTTTATGGTAAATCTTCCCCATGGGGTTTTGCTGAGTCAATAATACCTTGTGAAGTTAAAGAGGGCTGCTTACTGGAAAAGCCTGTTACTGACCCTGTGACAGGGAGAGATGGATGGCACTGGGCAAAAGGAGCCCTGTGGTCCCAGATAAGCAAGGGAGACAAGAAGTGTAAGGGCACATGGCAGAGGTCTCAAAGCAACCAGAGGCAGGGTTATCCAGGACATCGTTACGGGGGAAAAAAGGGTTTTAAAATCCAGATACAAGGAATTATGCAAGCAACAGGAGGAGAAAGGCTGCTCTCCCTCTGCCTCATGCCCATGTTGACTGTCCAAATGTTGAGCTGCCAGTGAAGCCACCTCCTTGTTTGGGGAAAATCCCTCTCCTTCGGTTTACAAGAAGCTCTCGAGCCTCTCTCCTCCATCCTGCTGCTCACATTGATGAAACCTGCAAGAACTTCATGCATCAGAGAGCTCTACATCAGAGCAAGGCTTGGTTGAAACTGCCTGAGGGAGGACATGCTGACAGGGAGGGCCTCATTTCCTTAGAAACCAGGCTAAAAAGGCAGCTCCAAGGCATGACTGGCAAAAGCTTATACATGTGAGTGATCACGCTGGGATCTGAACCAAGTGCAACGTGTGAATACATATGCTAGAGAACTGCAGAAGGAAACGTGCTTCCTCAGGCCAACCTGAATGTGCCATGCACAGTGTGGCAATCCTTAATTCAACTACAGGCAACTCACCCAAGCAAGTGTGATTTCACATGGTTAAGGCACTGGTGGGAGATGGAGACATAGGGCTTCATCCACCACCAGTTGAAAGCAGTGGGAGGACTCCTGCCTTTAATGGCATTTGGAGGTTGGCCATATGTCTTCCTCAGACACTGAACTTGCAAAGGAAGAGTGTCTAATCACAGAGCCACTCTCTGCAGCACCCTGAAACATCTCTAGTGCACACCAGCCAGCATTCAAAGCTGTGCCATGTAAGGCTGATGGGCACCCTGGGAATGCTGTGCTTTTGCCTGTTTCTCAGGAGGAGCTCAGCGATGCAAAGTCAATGATTGAAGAAATCAGTGCCAAGCAGGAGGAAATGCAACAGAAAATTGAACAGCTGCAGCAAGAGAAGCGGCGGGAATCACGGAAAGTGAAAGCTAAGTAAGGGCCCAAACTTGAGGGCTCCAGAAGTGCTAATTAGCAGTGGTGTTAGTTTTGTTCATTTCCTTATAGCTTAATTTCTTAAATCTTTTCCTGGCTGATTATTACTGGAAGCTCTAGCCTTCAGTTCACCCCAGGCTTTTAGGCACATACCCCACAGAGCAAACACAGCAGAAAAACACCAACACCTCACTGGGATTCCAACAGCAAAATAGCCCCAGCACCTCTCAGGGAAACCAGGGCTTGCTGAAACACATAGACCTGCTAGAGACATATTGGGGCAGGAATATTGTTGAAAGTCAGAAGCTTTCACCATTACAAGCTATTGCTAAGCTACCCCCATCCAGACAATAGCACTGCAGCTTCCCCTTCCAAGTGTGCAGAACTCAGACGTCTCCTGATGGTGCAGTCATGCTCTGCTTTCCTGTCACCAGGCTCTTCTTCTCTGAGCAGGTCATGCAGGAGTATGTTTGCACACTGCTGGGCCACACTGTTGCTGTGTTGAAGCAGACGGCTCACCCACCTTGGCCCTGATTAGCCTCCTGAAAACAGAGTTTTGATGATGAGCATACAGCTGCCTTGATGCAAACACTTTGCAAATCTAGGCTAGCCCCTTAGTTAATTAAGCCATTTAATTAGATGAAATATGCTCTGCAAAAGAACAGATCTGAAATAACCTTCTCCTATAGCCAGTGGAAGTTACTTCCAGAACGTTGTTCATGAACTGCATCAAAGCCAACTCCTTTCCTGGTCTCTGCTGGAGTTGTCCTACTTCTGACTCTGTGCTTGTATTTATACTGGTGTCTGCCACAGCTGTAGTGTAGGAACTTCACCTATAGCATTCATACTTTCTAACTGTCTCATTCTTTGTATTTGTACAGAAGAGCACAGAAGGATGATCATGGGTCACAGACAGTGCCTACACCTCTCCAGGGCAGCCCATTTCGATCCATTAACCTCCCAGAACCTGTGCTCATCAATGAAGATTTTACAAGTCTTTTACACAACGTGACTTACGAAAAAGGTAGGAAATAGAGTGGGCAAATGCAGTGCCTTCCTCAGGAAAAAAAATCCAGAAAAAGGTCACTAGGGTAAGAGGACACCAAGTTTTCCTCAGGTGCCAGCAGCACAAAAAGAGAACAGGGGTGCTCCCGGGTTTTTGCACACACTTTGGCACAGTGTCTCAGGATAGCAACCTTGGTGCTGGCCTGGATTAAGGACATGCTGCTCTGTGAACACTGTCCCAAAAGCCATTGCTTGCCTCCTCCAAGGAAAGGGAAGCAGGCTGGATCTTCTTCCCTGTAATGCTAGTGGCACAGACACAGAGCCAAGTAGGAGCCCCTGGTAAAAATACTACAACCCGTGGATTTGTTTCCCTGTAAGGGAGCAGGGCATAGAAGGGAGGATCACAGGGACTGGGCTAACAGAGAACACCTGGTGCCATTAAGGGGCCATACCAGTGGTTGATTTGACAAGGGGACATGGGAGCTGGTATGTACACACACTAGGCTACTGGTGTCACTGCTCCTGGCATATACACACTGCTAGGAGAATCACTGCCCCTTGTTAGCTGTGGAAGCTGCTAACCCATGGCGTTAGGGTTACACCTTGACCAGGAAAACACTGTCAACTGCCAAACACTCGTGAAGGTTGGAATCAAAGACAAGGTGATGGACCAGAGCCTTTTTTAACTTTGGGGGTCTAAACTGGTCTATCACTCTCTTGCTGTTCAGATAGGAAGTCACTAAAAACATATAAATTTAAAATGTCAACAAAGGCAGAGATTGGATGAAAACTACCTGCTGTTTTCTACTGTGTTCTGCTCAGAATCTGGTCCCCCTCTGCCCTACTCTGAGGTGGTATGTTAGCCCTCTCCCTCACACCCCTCTTGCACATGCACCTCTCACCCACTTCTCCCACTGCCCAAATCTTTCCAGTCGTCTCACTCCTCCACTCCTCAATAAGCTCCTTTCCACCCAAAATGGCAGCCATGTCTCTGTCAGGCCTCCATCCTCTCGTTCTGCCTGCTGGGTGCCTTCTACCCAACATGTACCTACTAAGCAAGGACAAGCCAAGACTGCTCACATTCCTCTGCAGTCATACAGCACCAAGCACAACAGGGACACCCACAATAGTGTGCCTGCAGGTGCTACTGAAACGAAGACCGCAACAAGAGCCACAACAGTAAAGATCCTCCTTAGTGGAGGATCTAACGGGGGTGTTTCCATAGCAAAAATGTGAAAGACTGAAGGATCTAATCATACTGACTGGGCTTGGCAGGAGGAAGACTGCTCTACAGCTGTCCTTCTCTTGTGAAGTTTCCCTTTGTTCTTCAACAGTGTCTGACACCAGGATCATGCCAATGGGAGAAGGAAGTGTGAAAGTCATAGCAAGTCCAGGTAGGAAAATACTGAACTGTCAAAAAACAGTAGGACAATGATTCAGAGCACTTGCTTTACTGCACTGAAGAAATGCTTTCATGGAATGCATTTCATGGGAATGTCTTTCACTTTGCTGTGTACCTCCATTTTCATACTTGCAGTTGAGATATGAGGGCAAACCTGCGTTCCTGAAGTGCCAAATACCTGACAGACAGCATTGATATTTGGCAGGGAAAGCCTTTCTGCTGCTTTCGCAGGTTCTAAGAGCCCTTGCAGAAAGGAAGAATTGATGTGGCAAAGAATAACGAGAGTGCCATTTTGTCACTTGGATGGTCTTTGCGATAACTACATACCAGTAGAACTGGTGAGCTGTTTATTCGCTCACCAGCTTCTAGATTCCTTGTAAACATGTCTGAATAGTAACAGAGTAGTGTTTCTGGTAAAAAAAAAAAATTGGTCAGAAGTAAGAGAAGGGTAAAGAGACACTAAGGATCCTGGCCAGCAAAAGGACACATAAGAACAACCATTAGATATCTGCACTGTTCACTGGAAGCACTCACTATTCTGGATAGCTCTTTTGCTTGAACCCACTTGAAAAAAAGAGAGAACAAAAGCTACAGAAAATGGTTCATTGCAACCCAAATTCAAAGTATTGGCATTAAAGCAATTCCAGCCCAATATCTCTAATGCACTTGCACCCTCTCCTACTTTCTGTGTGATTTAATAGCATCAGACTATCAGTCCTGCTGCTGCTGTATAATCACATCACACTAACAAAAATTTTAAAAGTCAGGACAGTTTACATCCATTGAGAATAGCATTTAAATCCAAATTACAACAATACTTTCTGTTTCTACAACACCTGCCAATAAGTGTGATAATACCAAGTCCTGAAATGTCCCAAAACCCTGAAGTGCAACCATACTTGGAATACATTTTTTCTTTTCTAATGCATGTCTAATTTTGGACCTTATTTGGCCTGAAAATAAATGCTGGAAGAGTGCAAACCTTGTTCTGCCAAACTGCTTGCCAACTGTACTTCTGTTTGTAAATTAGCACTACAAGGCTACAGCCCTTGTGAAGCACAGAGAATGCTTCAAACTCTCCCTCCAGTACTTCAAATGGATGATAATGCAGGTTAGCTGCCTGCTGAAGCATAACCTGTCAGCTGAGATGTCAAGATCCATACAGCTGTTTGTCATTGCAGGAACAACCTTAGAGACAGATGACAGCCTCAAGCCTTCCTTGACAACAGAGGGGCAGTCGAAAGTGCATCTGCCATCAACAGTGTGGAAACAGCCCAAAGACACCAAGGACTGGGGAGATGAATACATTTCCAAAGAGCAACCGGAGAGAGGGAAAGACATGGGCCAAAGCAGATACAGCTCAGCAGACATTATATGTGAACCCTCTTTGGCTGGTAAGGACACAGTGGAAAACTCTGGCTAGAGAGGCTCAAAGCTGCATTCACATCTGGTGTGAGCTGGTCGGTAATCAGCTTCTGCAGAGGGAGACACACAAGCCAGTTTCTCCTGCTAGGGGGGGAGAATGTCTCAGGGCCTCAGTCTCCAAGACTTCTGGCCTTTGTATTTGCTGGTCTGTACCACTGACAGAATTGCGCTGCACCCAGGACATCCATTCTCCTCTCTAAGACCTGGCAGGTTCAGAGTACTGACAGGATTGTGACAGTGTAGTTGCTTAAGCGGGTGAAAAATACAACTTCTCATTCTGCAGGAAACTGGATGTGAATCCCTGGTATGAGTTGTTTTGCCTTTGATTGCTTGTTTTGTTATTCTTAGAAAAAAATGGTATTCACAGGGGAAAATACATTTGCTTTGGAGCTTTCTTAGCAAATTATGGCTCCAGTCATGTCTGGAGCATCAGGCTAGAATTTTATATTTTGGGGAAAGTAGACACACAAAGACAAGACATTGGTGTCACTTTTCAACAGTTTCTCCTTTCATGATTTAATGTCAGATCACCAGTCTGACATTTTGCTTGAATCCTCTTGAAAAAAAGAGAGAACAAAAGCTACAGAAAATGGTTCATTGCAACCAAAATTCAAAGAATTTGCATTAAAGCAATTCCAGCCCAATGGCTCTAAGATGAGGCTGTCCTTGAGGTCAGCATTTCCTTATTTTTAAGTTTAACCATTATCTTCTGGAAGCCAAAAGGCAGAACATTGCTTTGGAACTGCTGGAGTCAGAAAGGAAATACGTCATCAACCTTTCCCTAATCCTGAAGATCAAGGCCACGTTGCAAGGGCCAGATGTGAAAAGGAGCACCAAAGAGAGAAGGTATTTGATTTAGTGTGCTCTCTCTTTTGCAGAGTTTTCTTCAGTCAATATTCTTTCTCCATCATCCTCTCTCCCACTTTTCTTTCATCCACAGAGAGATCTTTGAACACTTACAGCTTATTTCTAGTTGAATATGTGAGGGACTGGAAGGTTTTTGCAGTGATTAACGACTATCCTGCCTGCCCTTGCATCTTCTCCACCTTGCATCCTGAACCGTTTCACTACTACTTCATTTCAGTCTCCTTCTGAGTCCCATCAGTCTCCTATTCTTCTTTTGCATGCTTCCTGCCTGGATGGAAACAAAGCTTTGTGCATTCACTGCCTGCTTCTCTCAGAGCATAGCTCCAGCTCTAGAAGCTGCTGTGGGCATAAGCCCCTGGCTAGTGGCTGCCATCCATCAAGTATCAATATATACAAACATACACAGGTATTTACACACAGACACAAGACCAGTGGGGCTGACCCAGCTTAGCAGTTAAACCTAGTTCTTTGCAAAGGCCATCCCAGGTGGCAGCTGTCTTAGTTCCCAGGATGGGATAGCTCCTACAGCTCTCCCTATTCACTCAGCTTTGGCCTGGGAGTTCCCAGCCCCTAAGCACATTTGGGGATCCCAGTCCTTTGCTAGCTCTATTATTTTTTTGCTTTTTCCATTGTCCCTAGGAGTCCCACATCCAAGGAGCCATTTGACAGAAGTCCACTGTGGGACATTTGGTACATGGGTTCATGTGGACTCATTTAAGCAGTTACATGACACAATTCAGACTGGAGCATGATAGTCCAAAGTTTTTAATTTTACTCTTTTCCCCTGGGACCTTTCCATCTGGCAAAGTATTTTGATATTTGACATCTTCATTCTGATTCTGGATGAAACCAGTATGAAATGACAGAAAAGCAGTAGTACATTTTGACCAGCTCTGCATCAAAGGGTGGGCTTGTTAAAGGGCCTGACAAATGAGACAACATAAAAAGCTAGGGAGCTCTCCTCCAAGCATGCTATGAGATGGCTCGGGACCATGGTCCTGCTTCATTAGCCACAGCAGCATTGCCTTGGGCTTTTTAATTCTGCAAATTCTGGTCAGCTACACAATGCACTGGAGAGTCAGCCTAAGAAACCTTCAAAACACTGTAATAATAGCCTACTAGAGAGGGTACGTGCATGTACATAGCAGCCAAAATAGGGCCTCCTAGTGCAGCCAGGACTCCAATAAAGGTATTTAATAATACCTGTGTCTAAAACAAGCCTGTGCTGACCACCCATGAATGCACACTTCAGCAGTACCTGCTTAGGGATGAGCTTCTGCTCTATGTAACCAGCCTTGTATCATCTCCCTTCAGTTTCTTCCCCAACTCTTTGCGGTACCTGGTCCAGCAGCATGTCGATTTACTTCACGCTCTACAGGAGCGAGTCCTGAGCTGGCCACGACAAGGGATCTTAGGAGACATCTTCCTGAAGTTAACAAATGATGAGGTATGTTACAGACACCTCTCTTCTGCTATGATTCATGATGTTGTGCTGATGGCCCACAGGTGGGCTGAGATACCTTGCAACAGGGGGGCTGTGCTGTGAAGCTGTGGCTAGGGTAATGCCTTTCAGTCAGCTTCCTTTGAGCAGAGTCCTGGTGCATGGTAGCTCCTTTGTTGTAGTACTTGGTGGGTCAGGGAGCCCACATGCCAGACTCACCTGAGGGCATGTAGCCACACAGCACAGCCCTAGAATAAATGCACGAGATCTAGTCTCGGTTGCAGGAGCCACAGATGAGCCTTGACAGCTTGGATGTCTGTATTCACAGTAAGGTTGTGAGAAGAACATTGTTTGTTATGCTCCCCTTCCCCAATACACCTTGCTCAGAATTATGAGAAATGGGTGGGCAGGCCCCTTAACCTATATGGTTTGTAGCCCCAGGTAAAACAGCACCTTCTTCTCAGGGTGAAGGTCTGCCCAACACCTGGTGAGCAGTGGGACCTCTCCTGGAAGGATGTGTAAAAACTCATCTGATGCTTTATAAATTTTAGGAGTCTTAAATAATAAAAGTATCTTCCTCCCCAGCCTCTCTACCCCACACATCTGTTACAAAGTTTTATATACTGTGCTCAACAGCTGAACACATTTTATTGAACAGCCTTTCTTGAGAAATCCCAAGCCCTGAAAGCTTCACACAGTTAGAAGCTCTGCTGCACTGATGAGCTCCCAGGAGTGATGGTGGGGAATCAATAGTTTCTCATTCTGGCTGGCTCTATGACCAAAAATCTCTCAAGTTTGTTATTTTCTTTTTCCCTTTTGTAAGAATAATTTTCTGGACTACTACGTTGCATACCTGAGGGACCTGCCAGAATGCATATCTCTGATCCACGTGGTGATCCTGAAGGAGGTAAGCTTCCTGCCCACTTCACAGACACATAATGGCAACATGCGAGCCTGGATCTCTTCCTGTTATGCCTGCCCATGATAGGACTCTTCTGCCAATCCACTTGTTCTTTTACCAAATGCCAGTTTCCCCGAACATTGCCATGGCTGACATGCACCTACAAAAGGCAGCTTTAACATGTTCATCACTGTGTGTAACCAAAGCTGTATTTCTGCTGTGACATAAAATAATGTCTCAGATCAAACCTCCCAGAAAGCTTGCCTATGCACATGCTATCCAGACATGTCCCAGGCAAATGGTGTCTCCTGGAAAATGGAGGACTCATCCAAATAGGGAGACCAAGAGTGAGGCTGAGTGCTTTAGAGAGAAAACAGTCTCTACTGTTCAGCTTCTCACACCCTTGATTCTTGGTTTAAAATAGGAAAGTTAAATATAAAGGTAGTTTTAAAGTGCAATAACTAAACCACACTAGCTTGCTTCCAAGACATCCTAATTTAGCAATCTCATTTTGTTCAATTCATTTGGGCCTAAACTAAGAAATTCACTCCTAACAGCAGTGTCTACCTGGGGTTTCAATGAAACCTAACAACTGCACTTTAAACGTACAACTGTACTTAATTAGGCTGAGTGTCCCTCATAGATAATCCCCAGCCTAAGGAATTTCATCCATTGCTGGTGGAAGGAGTTGCTAATATCCCTTCCAGAGGGAAGATGAAGACGGGCATGTTGCCACACACAACTGCCGCTTAACTGGCGTGCTCCTGTGAACTGTTATAACTGCTTACAGCATAACTACTCATTAAACCCCAGAACCATTTAGAAGCAGACATGTTTTATGGGTGGGAGAGACTCTGAAGTTGCTTTCTCTATTTCAGGTAGAAGAAGAAATCAAGTCTGATCTCTACATCCTGTTCTTCCATATAGTCCAGCGAATCCCTGAATACCTTATTCATCTACAGGTAGGGCCCCAGGATGGAAGCTGTCTTGTTGAACTCTTATCACAACATGTGACTTTTAACTGGTATTCAGGCCTGTACAGGTACAGGGCTTCTGGCTAACCCAGTGGGCTCTGTGACAAAAAAAAAAAAAAAAAACCAAACCAAAAAAACCCCCACCTTTGAAAGGGAAAGCCAGCTGAGAATGGTTTAATTTTCATAATTTTCACCTGAAGCTCACTTCTATTTGCCAGTTTCTCTGTTTAGCCTGACAGAACCAACTTTTGTCCCCTGGGAAGCCAAAAGTTCTGCTGCCTGCTGCTCTGGGAGAACAGGAGGCCAGAGATGGGGCACATCTACCGTGAGCTCCAACCTAACTCCTGTAACAGAGCTGGCCTCTTTGCTGAGTGGTCCACATGCCTGTTGGCTGAGAGACTGAGAGGGCTAGAGGCTCCTAGAGCCCAACAACCTTTCCTACACAGAGCTTGCTGATAAAAAGAGTTCTGGTTCACAGGAGGGTTATCTGAATTGAAGTAAAGCATTTCAGACAAGGCAAATGACACAGAAAGCAAGCACTGTAAAAACAAGAGATTGGTTCATTTATCCAATGCTAAACTCAACCAGTGCATCACCCACACATCCCATGATTACATTTATAGTGGTTAATTGTGTATTTGCACTGGAGGCAGGCCCCATCCAAGTCCCTCAGAAACTGGTGCTGCCTAGAAAAGCTCCCACTGTGCTCCCACAGGGCAGTGCCTTGGGCACTCCAGAGCACTAATCCATGGTCCCAATAGCACCTTCTCCCCAGAAGGGATTAGGACACCCTCCAAACAGCCTGCTCTCCTCTGTGCCCCAGAATGTCCTGAAGTTCACGGAGCAAGAGCATCCTGACTATTACCTGCTGCTGGTGTGTGTGCAGCGCCTCCGGGTTTTCATCTCACACTATAGCCTCCTCTTCCAATGCAATGAAGACCTGCTTATACAGAAGAGGAAAAAGCTGAAGAAGTAAGCACAACATCAGCTTGTTCTCTCTATCACCAGGGAAAGGGAGGTGTGTGGGAAGCCTAGAAACAGGGAATTTAGGTCCAGGCAAGGTCAACAGGCACATTGCTCTGTTGAAATAAAACAAAGCCCTTTGCATATGAATGCTGGAAAAGGCCCACTATTGGCATTTGTCCTCCAAACTGAGGTCAGATTTGGAGTGTGCCCTTCTGAAGAAAATCAGTTTAATCCTTCTAAACATAGCAGCCACATTTCATGGGAACATTTGATTCCTTAAGCTGATGGCAAAGTCATTCCCCAGTAGGAGAACATATGGGGACTTAGCTGCTTTGGCAGCTTGGGGCCCTGGTGAACACCAAGACTGTTGCCTGAAGCCCTCATAGGCTAAGATTGAGAAAGAATAGCATTACCTTATTTTACTGGGGGAGTGGGGTGGGAGAAACAAAAGCCTCCCATAACCTGTTTGAGATGAACTGTGATAGAAATGACCCTGAATATCGATTCTCAAGTTGTGGTTCAGAAGAGTTCCATGAAATAAATATTTTGTTGTAAAATCAAAATCTGGTTGCCTTTGCTCCTTGGGATGATTCACTGGGGGGAGTAGGGCAAGATCAGACTTCAAGCAAAGCTTCCAAATATGGAGGGTGGTATAGGGCTGGAGCAGACTGCTGGGGAGGGATTGCTATCACGAGAGGCATTAAAAGGAGGACAGACAGACCAGGTGGAACAGGTCCTTCCTTGGGGTGGGAAGAGGTGAATGGGAATATTAAGGTCCTTCCCAGCCCTGTTTTCTGTGATTCTACACGCTCGTGCTCATTCCCTGCCTTATTTCTTAGCACGACGATGGATTTCTCCTCCCTCAGGTCATCCCTGGTGAAGCTGTACAAAGGTCTCACCTCCCAGTGTACAAGCCAAGAGGTTTCTCCAACACCCAGTGCGACATCTATCCGGGACAGTGGGATCCACTCTGAAGAGATAATACAGTCGTTCCCACCAGCACCTTCCTCTGGCACGACAACCCCGTAAGCCTATTGATCTAGTAGGCGGCTTTCAAAGTAGGCTGAAAACTCTCTCCTCCCCCATACTATGCCAGTGACACTAGGTAGTTACAGACTGTCATTTCCTGTGTATACATAGAGAGATGAAGGGCTGGCTCCTTGCTGCTATCCACTACCATGTGGCTTACAAGTGGGAAACATTTCAGAGCTCTACCCAGGGCTGTCAATGCTCTTGCTAGCTGTCTTAACAGTGTACCAGGGTGGATTTGTATTTGTGTAGGCCTGGCAGCGTGTGCGTAGTAACACTCCGCACCACTCACTGGCAACACTACAAGAGCTAGGAAACATGACCAAGGCCTCAGACTAGCAGAAAAAGTACTTTTCCACACAGTACATCATTGAATGATGGGACTCACTATCACAAGATGTAAGTACAAATGGGTTCAAAAAGACACAAGACTAATTCAAGAAAGATAGGGGTACTAGTAGCACCTGGCAATCTTTGGCTATTTCTAGCCTACTGATATGTGCCAATTGAGGTGATGGTCAGAGAAGCACAGTAGACTTGCCTTTTTTCTTATGTCAGCAATTTGTGGCTGTTTTGCTTCCTTACGTCATTTGACACTAACAAAGAGAGTTTGGCTTCATCATTCTGAGTTCCCCTCAAATGGTAGTGTTATTAGATCAATCCCTAGCCTCCTTCTCACCAGACTACCCAAGCCAATCTCCCTCTCCTCACAGACATGATGTTCCTAGCCCCCATCTTAGTAGCCTCAGCTGGCACTTCCCCAGTTTCCCCACATTCATCCTGAACTAAAGACTGAGCATGGGTCCAGGTGGGGCCTCACCAGCACTGAACAGAGGGGTGGAAAATAACTCCCCATGCTTGGCTGGCCATGCAGCTCCTAATACAGCTCAGGTCAGGGTTTTCCTTGTCTGCCATGAGAACATGCTGTCAGCTCATCTTTACCCTAGCATTGTCTATAACCCCAAGTTCATACCAGGGCTACTGCTCAACCCAAATCTCCCAGCCTGGTCTGATATATGGGCTTATCTTGCTGCAGATGTGGAGCTCTGCACATCCTGAACATTTCAAGGTTTCTGTTCCCTCACTCTATTCATTATGCCCCCAGAAGATGGCAGTGGGACTTTCCCAACTAGTGTTCATTAAGGGCCGTGGGGGTGCACACCCTGCACCTAATACCTCATCCAATGCAGTACTCTCTGCTGACTAACCTGGAACACACGGAGGGTAGGAGCCCTCCAAGTATTCCTAACACACTTCTGGGAACAGAGTCACCCTACCCAAAAGAAGAACCTTGTCCACTTGAAAAGACAACCAGACCACAGGAAAGTAAGATACAGCCCCTACACTACAGAAAGAGAATTAAAGCAAAAATCCAAAATGCAGAGGAACAGGAGAGAGACTGAGCAGTTGGCTTGTCATCTCAGTTTCTATTCATTTCATGGTGTAGAGTACAAAAGTCAGCCAAAGCTACTGGATAAGCAGTTCTACCCCTGCAAGTTTGCTCCTGCTAACCTAGCCAGGCAATTTCTATTAGTAGCAGCTCTGTTACTGTTCTCCAAGATACAAAAATATCTCTTGGCCTTAAAAGCAAGAGAATAAGGCTGGGGGAGTGAGGGGGGAGAGGGACTTGTCACACCGTCTCTTGGTCATCCTTTAGTATTCCACTTCCTTCTGTTTTTTTGTTTTGTTTTGTTTCTTATTTTTAAGGCATTTGATGCCCCAGATGAAGAAACCACAGCCAACTGTGATGGAGAACATTCAGGCTGTAAAGCCCCCCGACTGGGAAATGGAAAGTAGAAAACATGAGAGACCAGAGAACATCCTCGCATCCTCTCAGCTCACAGAGCAGGAACTCAAGGCTCTGACAGTCCCCTTACAATCCATCCCTGAAATGGAGTATGAAGCACCACCAGCTGATGCGGTGGGAAACACCGAGAGAGCCATCAGGACCTCTGTGGAGCTGTTGCAGGATGCGAGGAACTTTGCACCAAGCTATGAAGATTTTGACTACCCTGGGGAAGTTTTCACCTTGCCAGGTCCTTATGAAGATGATGCATTCCAAAACCTTGCTCTCTTTGAGAATTGCTCCCCGGCCTCTTCTGAGTCCAGCTTAGACATTTGCTTCCTTAGGCCTGTTAACTTCACATCAGAACCAGAGAGGACAGATCATGCCTTACAGCCATTACCCAAGAGCTGCACTCCCGTAAGCAGCAGTACTTACAAGCGTGAGATGTTCCACAGCAAAGGCAAGCAGCTGAGCAGGTCTCTGAAGGAGCTGCCGAGGAGTGCTGAGGGTGTGAGCACCAGACTCTACAGCACACGGAGCAGCAGTGGGAGCCGGCTGCAGCAGAAGCAGGAGAGGAATGTCCAGCCTCACATGATCTCAGCCTCATCTCGAAGCTCCCAAAGGAGCTACTTCCCCCCCCAGAGAGGAGCGGGTGAAAAACAGAGCTTTTTGGAAGTAAGGAGGCTTAAATAGGAGGAGGAAAAAAAAAAAAAAAAAAAAAAAAAAAAAAGAAAAAGCACATGGTGGTGCAGCAGCAGCAGGAGAAAGATCTGAGATACAGTTAGGGCAGAACATGCCAAAATAGCTTCCAAGTCCACACACTCAAAGTCCTCATATGCATGTACATGCCCAAGGGAGGGACAAGACAGCTCCTTTTCACACACATCTTCCCCAGGGACAAGCATGGACTTAAGGCACACAGCTGGCTGAGTAACAGCTAGAACACCCTTGAGACAAGCTAGCCTCTCATGTGTCTCTAGCTGCCACTGAGCTTCCCCCACAAGTAAATGTATCTGAGCAGGGTCACTAAGGATGTGCAAAACTGTTCAAAATTAGTGCCAGTTAAAAAGGTGCCTGTCCACCTGCTGTGAGGAGTGCTGGGTTAAGAAAACCAATGAATTTAGTATCAGATTCTCAGCTGGTGTAAACCAGCATGACTCAGCTGAACTCAGCCCATTTATGCCAGCAAGGATCTGGTCCATGGTTTTTGTTTCACCTGTGTCTGTTGCATGGATTGTAGACCCATGCTAAAGTCTGTGTGAAAACAGACAGAGCCCAGCAACTGTGTCCCTCAGACAACCACTGGCATGGCAGGGACACCAAGCCTTGCAGGAGCAATGTTTCTGTAGTCTGCAGTGCCTGTTCAGAGTCAGCTTTGAGCTGTCACAGTCAGGGGGGGAAGATGCCCTTCACACTTCCTCGGGAAGAGGCTGACAGTGCTCTGAGGTGCTTAGCTAGTTCTCTCAGTACTGCCTGGAGAAACACCCTCCTGTTAAAATGAGGCAAGATGCAGAATGAGGCTGTAGATGCAGATGATGATAGGAGGAAGGTTCCAACAGCCTGACTGAAAAGGCAGCAAGGAAGCCTCGAAAGAAAAGAGGAAAAAAAAGCCCAGTGAGTGAAGGAGGTGGTAGACAGCTGAGCAGGGGAAATGAGGCAGAGAGAGAAGAGCCATGGGGACACAGCCCCCCCACCAGGAACGGGAGCCTGCAAGCTCTTTGGCACTCACCTGCACAGAGCTACGGCCCACATCAGGGTGCAGATGTGGCGCTAGTCCACAGTGAACTGCAGATCATGTTCTCCCTCACAGAGCAAAGGAGACCACCGTGGCAGTGGTGGGCAGAACTAGAGAAAAGGGATTTGTTCAGAGCCTTGCAGAGAGGAACTCGGCACTGTCCTGAATGGGAGAGAGATCTTTTAGTGGCACATTTACC
Source organism: Pandion haliaetus (assembly GCA_013401275.1). Classification (NCBI taxonomy): domain Eukaryota; kingdom Metazoa; phylum Chordata; class Aves; order Accipitriformes; family Pandionidae; genus Pandion; species Pandion haliaetus. The sequence goes on along the minus strand of VYZV01003309.1, from coordinate 19,224 downwards.
GCGAGGTGCGTGTGCTAATGAAGCCTTCTGCCCTGCAGATATAAAGCCAGGCAGCAGCAGAGCCAACAGAAGAGTCTTTCACACCATATCAACTCAAGAAGCCTGAAGCCTCCTTGCCCTAGGGTAAACAAGGAGAGGGTGGGAAGTTCCTTCAACCGCCTATAATGGTTTGCTCCACTGTTGGCAAAAGGAACTAGTAAGCTCCCCATAAACAAAAAGCCTAGCAAGGAAGGCTCCAGTTCCCTCTAACAATGCTTATCCTTCCACTCCCCTGCCACTGTCTCAGCCTCAGAGCCAGCAACAAGCTCTCTGCAGAGGTACCAGTGCTGCCAAGGCCTGAGTGACCTGTTGTCTCCCAGCCTTGCCAGCACCTCCTCACACACCAGAACCCTCTTAGCACAGAGAAGGGGAGAGAGAGGGGGAGAGAGAGAAGGGGACAAGGATGTCAGGTTACAAATACTGGTTAAATTGTCTTTTCCCTTTTAGGAGCTCCATGCAGAAGACAACACCAGGTTCTGCCAGAAGGATGACAATGAGCAAACATCCTTCAGCGACCACAACCCACGGCACGAGCCCAAGGGGGGGTTCCGGAGCTCCTTCCGCAAGCTCTTCAAAAAGAAATAAACAGCCCCAAGAAAGGCAGGCCACAGCCTAAGTGTAACAAGTGTTTCCCCAGGTCCCTTAGGGTGGAGATAGACAGCAAGGCCCCAAGATCACCCCTGACTAAGACAGTAGGTGGAGGAGTGGGGGAGAGGAGACTGTCACAACTGCCTTACAAACGCATCCTGCTCTTCCTAGCACAGGGCAGGGCCAGGCTATGGGTTGAAGTGGAGCTCAGCCAGGAGGTCCAATAAGCACAGGAACTTGCTAGCTTTCACCTCTGCCTGACTTAACTTTCCTTGGAGTTTTGGAAAGCTTTGGCTGAATCCCACTATATTCTCCTCCCCCTCATCCCCCAATGCTTCTTGATTAGCCATACATCTTTGCTCTTCCAAATTCATCACTTAAGACTTTCATCACTCCCCAAAATCTTCCTTCACCTTTTATGCGGCGTGCTGTTTCTTGAATTCCCTCCTGCTGTATGAATCTCTGCTCCTGCTGTCGAAATTGCCTGTGTCTCCAGGCAGGTGATGCAAGCTGAGCCCAGGGCCTGCCACAAGAGATAAAGACTCTTCTCCACCCTATTTCCCACCGTGGATCAATGCAGACACTGACACAGTCAACCAGTGTCCTGGCTCCTGGTCTGTAATACATCTGAAACACTCTTTGCTAACTCTCTTTGGCCTGACACCACCTCACAAGCCCCATCACATGCAGAACCCTGCTTTGGAGCAGTTATTCTAGCTAAAATTGAGGCACTAGGGCAGGAAAGTCGATGGTGCCCCATGGCCAAAGTCACAAGCCCTCCTTCTTGTGCAAGGATACTCTTCCTCCCACAGGGCCACACACACGCCACCCTCCTTGCATCTCGACATGACAAACCCTGAGTAATGCTGTTCTCTGCAGAAGACTCTAGCTTCTGTTAAAAAGAAAGTATGGAGAGAAACACAGCCCTCTGGTGCAATATCCATGTCACACCCCAGCAGCAAGAGCACTGTTGGTACAGGGCTGTGATGTTAGCTGAAGTTGGGGCATACCGAGGGTATTTTAAAGAGGAAATGTGGTTTTATCACCTTATTTTGGCAGAGTTCGGACACTGGTCTGTCATAAAGAACAGCTTCACCTGAAGAGGTTGTGAACTGTCTCCGTGGGGCCAACAGCAACACCTCGGGGCAAACATGCAAGGCTGTGAGATACGGGCTTGGGACTCCAACACCAGTGCAAGGGTGACTGAATCTGCTGCAGTCATGCTGCATGGCTCTCCTGGCAGCAGCAACGGTATGGGGAGGGCGCAGAGCAGGTGTCCTTGGCTGCAGTGGCTAACAACCACAGCAGACACAAGGCCTATAGCTCTCCCATATTGTTGACTGACCTGCATCTACCATCTGCTTTTCCTCCTCTGGTGGAGGTGAAGAGGTGTGTGTAAAAAGTGTTACCCACCTAAGACAGAAAAAAAATCCATCCTTTATCTCAATCACAGTTTTCCCAACATTTCAAGAAAGTGATCAAGCAAAACCCCAGAGATTAAAATGTTTTAGCTGATGCCTGCCCCATAGATTTTAGTGGACCCAAAATAGTTCCCACAAATCCACTTCTTTCAAAGATGAAAAAAGTATCATCCCCACCCCATTTTGGAAAGTATCCTGGGAAGATTTTTTTATTTATTTAAGGTTTTTAATGACAAAAAACCCTTCCATCTCTTTCCCTCTCCCTCACATCCTCATTAAATTACAAATTCCCTGCCCCTTCCCAGTCACGACGGCTCCACACTGACCAGCCACTGCATCACAAAGACATTTCCAAGGACTTCACAGCTTTCAGTCAGACAGTGCAGGGCCAGGATAGAAATATGTAAGAGCCAGATACTTATAACTGAAGCATCAGCAAAGCCTGTTTGTTCTGCAAAGGAATCAGCCACAGACAGACCTATTTGTCCATGGAACCAGAGTTACATCATTATGGATGAGTTTCCACTGTAATGCACTGATACTGTCAAGGGTTCTGATGCTTGTGTCTTTTGTCTTATATATAATGACACTTCTATCCTTTATAGAACAAACTTGCTCCTCACACTTGCCAGGCAGATGCCAGAACAGAAATAGGACACAGGGGAAAACCTACCTGCTAACATCTCCTGGGTGAGGAAATCCTTCCAAAGTGGCAGACCCTTGCTTGTACAATGCATGTGGATTTTAGCTTCTGTTTTAGTGATTTAAGGCATGGTCAGAATTGGTGGTTTATTTCTTTCTGATCCTGTATGAATTCTTACTTCCAGGCCTATACTTATCATTTGAGATGTCCTTGTACCTGCTCCCAATCTGCAAATGTAAATAAAATGAATGAATGAATGATGCTTAGCACCACACAGAAACACACAACCTCTTGCAGAATCTGATCCAATTTCACCTTTAGTGTGAGTGTGCGCTCTGGATTATTTTTCTTCCTGTGCTAAATAAATGTTGCTTTTAAATAATGCTGTTGTCTCTTTTGCACTGAATCAGCCATAAGGTTGCATCCATTAAAAGAAGAAACACGTTTCCCACATCCCTTTCTGAGGCAACATTACTTACAAAATCGTGTTCCCCTGCACACACAGTCATGTGAGAGGATGGTTTCCATGCATGTGGTTCTAAGACTCTTACTCAGCGCTTGGCTGACTCAACTCTCTAGGCTTCTGGTCAAGATCCTGTTTGTGCAGCTCACCGTGACATTTCTTCAGCTCCTTCCTACACCTCCTTTACTCCTTCTGCTGCCTGGTAGACACGAGCTTTCACAAAAAAAATCCTATGAGCCTCCTCCACTCACATACACACCACTCTAATTTCAACTATCCAACTCTGTAAGAAATCTTAGTATCTTCCTGTATATCACAAACACCTGTCACCAAGTTTTTTTAAAAACTGAATTCCAGTTCTGACTATCAACACTATCTTATCCTTGCCACATTCTCAGCAGGTCCTAAACAATAACAGCACAAACAGGGACAATTCAGCCTGCAGTGCTCAGACCTACCCATGCCACACGGCACCTGCAAGCATGTGTAGCATTCCTCCTACTGCTCTGTAGCTCCCTGCAGTGTTGTGTCACTTGACGCCAATCTACGAGACCGCTGTCGTATGCCAGCCGAGTTTTGAATCAATAGCCCAAATGCAGGTTTACTCCTGTGCAAATCTACTGGGGTGTTTCCTCCTCAAATACCTTTCCATCATGTGGATGCAGAACATGCCTATCAGCTAGGTGCTGGGGAACTGCCAGTGCCTGAGACAGCCCCCACAGGACATGCTGTCATCATAGCTGTGACTCTTCTAGATCACCTCCCCACAGCTACACTCCCTCCTTAAGTCAGCCACCCTAGACACTCAGATTATGGGTAACTTTGACTTCCACTGCTGGTCAAACATATCCTCTCATCACTTCATTCTTCTAAGCCAGCGTAACTGAGGCTACTTCTAAGTTTATATAGCTCAGGCACTTTCTCCTTTTTTTTTTTTCCCCCCAGAGTTGCAATGTATCCTGGCTTCTTCTACAAGTTCTTAAGAGTATTTTCACATCAGTACAAGTCACGTACAAGTACAAATACTCCTCGGTAAGGGCAAAAACCACTTCAACAGGTCTGAAGGAATCCAGTTGCTTTTTCCCAACTCTGCACACAGTTGAGGGCCCCTTGCTCATGCTAAACAGAAGAGGAGCTGGGGCATGCGTAGTACTGTCTTTGGCCACTGTTTTGTTTTGTGGTGTGGATTAGATGGAGGAGACTACCGTGAATATTAAGCAGTTTCTACTTGCAAGTGGTTTTCATTTATTCACTCCATTCTTTGAAAGCAGATGTTTTGCCTATTGCCAGATACAAGATATTAAACATAATGTCCCTTTATTTAACGTGATCTGATTTGACAAGGAGACAAGATGTAGGCTCTTACATGAAATTACCTACCTAAAAACCTCATACAGTAAAATTCAAGAGATGGATCTGTTTACCCACAGACTGCAGATCCTTTGATGCAGTAAGTTGTAACAGAAAGCCGCAGAGCTGGAGTAACATGTACAACGAATAATCCTGTGGCAGAGAACACCACAGTTAAAAGATGCTATTTTGTGTCCCCTACTGTATGTACACCTTTCTCATCTTCTACTCCATACAGTTCCTCTGCTTACAAGTTACTGCGTCTTTTAATATTTTACTATCCTGAGCAAAACCTACATCTGCAGCAGACTCATAATTGTCCTTAATGTAAAGCACACAGTATTTAAGCTTAAGGAACCCAGTCTCAGACTACAAGGACTTTCAGTGTATCTTACATATTCAAAAATATACACCTCTGGGATACATAAGGCTTTTTTAAAATTTATTTTTAGAACATATCTTTTAATGCCAAAAGGTAACAGCCACTATTAAATTTTCACTGGAATGTAATCTGAATACCACTGCAGACACAGCATACAAAGATCACCTACAGTTACGCGTACACAGGTCATCAGATGTGCCAGCTAAAGTTTACCACTTCGACCTCTCTCTCTCTTTTTTTTT
>VYZV01003308.1:2047-20859 GCA_013401275.1 Pandion haliaetus | reverse complement strand
TTTTTTTTTTTTTTTAAAGAACTGTTGCAACTGTCCACGGTGCAGTTACACAGCTAGTGACAGGGAAGGTGCTAATACTGGCTCTCCAAGATAAACTCCCAATTAATTTCAGAAGCATTACTGGCCTCAGTCTGATACTGTGGGATTCACAGTATTTTATTTTCCCAAATTTTACTATAAATGAACCGGTAGGACAATGGCCAGCATTGCTGCTAAAGACTAGGCAATATACATAGAGGTAATACATTGCAACACTTGCAAAATATTACTTTTAAGATAATTTCAAATATCTCACTTATATCTGTTATGTAATAAATACCAAGTACAGATCTCAAATCTGTAAACAGCCTGTAAACGTTATTAAGGAAAAGAACAAACAAATTCGACAGGGCACCTGTAGTTCATCACTGCAGTTTATCATTCCAATCATGCTGTGAGGTTAATATGGATATGAATATTAGGATAGCTTCTTAAAAATGCGGATGCATATGTGTAATTTCAACTAAATATATCTTTACAATATTTATAATGAAAAATGTATACCTATTTCTAAAACCCAGCCAAGTTGGGTTTTTTTTGTCTTTGTATCCTTAAAAAGAGGTAGTAATATCCCTGCCTTCCAGGCCTGTGTCGTGGTTTAACCCCAGCCAGCAGCTAAGCACCACAGAGCCGCTCGCACCCTCCTCCCCCCCTGCCAGTGGGATGGGGAGGAGAATCGAAAAAAAGAAGTAAAACTTGTGAGTTAAGAATGCTTTAATAACTAAAGTAAATAAAATACAACAACAGTAATAATAATAATAAAATATAATACTAATAATTGTAATGAAAATGAATATAACAAAAACAAAAAAAAAGAGAAATAAAACCCAAGAAAAGACAAGTGATGCACAATACAGTTGCTCACCATGCACTGACTGATGCCTGAACAGCGATCCATGCCTCCTGGCCAGCTCCCCCAAGTTTATATACTGAANAGGAGAATCGAAAAAAAGAAGTAAAACTTGTGAGTTAAGAATGCTTTAATAACTAAAGTAAATAAAATACAACAACAGTAATAATAATAATAAAATATAATACTAATAATTGTAATGAAAATGAATATAACAAAAACAAAAAAAAAGAGAAATAAAACCCAAGAAAAGACAAGTGATGCACAATACAGTTGCTCACCATGCACTGACTGATGCCTGAACAGCGATCCATGCCTCCTGGCCAGCTCCCCCAAGTTTATATACTGAACATGATGTTCTATAGTATGGAATATCCCTTTGGCTAGTTCGGGTCAGCTGTCCTGGCTGTGCTCCCTGCCAGCTTCTTGTGCACCTGCTTGCTGGCAGCATGGGAAACTGAAAAAATCCTTAACTTAGGATAAAAACTACTTAGCAACAACTAAAACATCAATGTGTTATCAACATTATTCTCACATTAAATCCAAAATACAGCACTGTACCAGCTACTATGATGAAAATTAACTCTGTCCCAGTCAAAACCAGGACAGCCTTTTTGTTTGTTACCTTGTTGTTTCATCCTAACTGAACTTGTTAAAACAGCTTCAAATCAAAGTGCTTTCATGGGCTCAGGAATTCAGTACCAACCTTGCTTGAAAAGTTTGATTTTTCTTGAAAGTAGAGGTAAGATGAAATTTGTAATGGAAATTTTAGACGTAGCCTTGGCCTGTGTGCTGTGAGCTGATACTGCTGTAATGGGTCAGCTTTTTTTTTTTTTTTAATGTGCCAGTTTTTGCTTTCATAATGAAACACAATAATGCAGTTACTTCTGTCTTCACCATGCAATCTTTCTCTGCGGTCTTGAACGGTGAGGACAGAATTCAGTCCAAGGTACACATCACAACAACAACTTTCTATCCGAAGTTCCTGGTCTCTGTCTTGTGCTGTAACTCACCTCAGTGGTGGTACTTGAAATGATGAGACCAGAAGAATTTGGCCCTGTCTCTTTTCTGTAAGAAATACTGGCAGTGGAGGTTAGCGGTGTGTTGCAATCTGCTTTATGATATGTTGGGGCTGGGGGAGGAGGGAGCCCTACCTATCATGTCTGCCTTGGGAATCTCCCCAAGGTAAACAGGAGAAGAACAGCATGTATGAGGGAGGACAACCCCAGTGTTGATGAATAACAAAAACAGCCAATAAATTCACATCAAGGATGCCACCCATGACACAAACATATACTTAAATCTGCTATCTGAATGTACTGCAGTACATTTAAAAAAAAAAAAATCACCCTTGAATAAATGAGAATATCTAATTGAAATGTCAAGCAAAGGGTCAAATGGTTACAGAGGGAGAGGGAGGGAGGGAGGAATTGCTAATAAAAATGAAGCAATGTTGGAAAAAAAAGATAAGAAAAAGAAACCTTTACATGCAAGATTGTCAGAAAACTTTGCTAAGCATACATCATGAAATGTATCCTTTAGAATAATTTCTTTCTTCCTTTATACGTATTTTAATAGCTGTCTCTTCTTAATTATAATTTGTGACAACTGCTACAAGGCGAATACTAGTTTAATTAAAGTTCAGTGTAGATATTCGAATGGAATTCAATTGGCCTTGGATTTAACAGGGAAGAAGTATTGGATACTATTTTTACTAATGTAAATCTGGGCTGAAAAAGTGACTGTAACTTCATGAGAAATAAGTCCATCTGTAATTTTTAGTTCATTTGATACAAAAGGTCCCTCAGTTACAACACAGTTATTGTTCTGAGTTAATAAGCTGGGGAACTTGCTTTTTCTGTGCCTCCCCTTGCTCCCCCTTGAAAATTAAAAGGAGCAGTTGTAAAGTCAGAGTAGATATCACAGCATCTGATTTACCTTTTCATATGCACAATGTGAAAGTAAAAAAAAAAAACAACCCTGAAACTAGTAATTCATAAACATCTTCCTGGTTGAAAATTCATTAATTTTTTCAGTGATTACTTAAAAAAAAAAAAATTACCAAAAGAGAAATCAGTATCAGGAAACAGTGACTTTATTTTCTTCTGTGGTCAATCATTGTGAAGAAAAGGTATGGTTTCCTAACATTTTGATGCTTCGTTCTTGTGAAAATATTAACTTTAAAAATTCTGGCAGTTTGAATTAATTGACAATTGACAACTGTATTTTTTCATCAGGCACATCACGGTTACCCACTGAAACATCTGAGAAGTCTGAAACATTCTTGAAAACTTACAATGAATCAGAGACTTGCTATTTTGTGTGGATCTGTTACTTGGAGGTACTGGATCAACCCCTCTCAAGCATATGGCTGATGCATGTCCTTGTATGCCCTGTGTGAATCAGGATAAACATTACTATTTCAAGTATGTACTACAGAACAGTGTAAACTGGTTTAGGTCCCCATATAAGTAGTGGACACGACGTGATGTTCTATCCCACAGTATTGGGACTGTTGATAAAGTCACAGTGGGGGAAAATGAGTGTGGAAATACTGAGTATTTCCTTTAAATGTATTTGGAGCATGAGAAGATGGATAATTAGAACAACTAGTCACGTATCTCACAGGATTTAATGAGATTGAGCAATCCTGTTACAGATTCAGCTCATATTAACATTACAGCCACAGCTCCTAATGTTCCAAAAGTGTCTTATATAAGAGACCTCTGGTAAGATCATGATAGTTAGCAGATCTTGCTAGAAGCATCATATTTGGAGGGAGAATTTTAGAGGAAGCACTGTATTAATTTCATTTTCAAATCTGATTTATCCATTATTAAACCAATCCAGTACAATTGTTTATGGAGTTCCACAGTAAACCAGAACAAGGAAGAAATCATGGTTAAAAAATAATCCTAAAAAACCCAAGTAAAAATCATCTTGGGGAACTGCAGCCAAACACAGAGTAAAAGCAGATACTTCCACTCAAAGACACTGAGTTTTTTTTCTATCTTTTTCTGTGAAACTTTCCTTTTCTCTTAAATGGTTGCTAAGGAAAATTTATCTTAGATTTCAAAAATGATTTAACTTGTAAATGTCTGAAGTTTGGAATCCCTAGTATTAGATGGGGATTCAGTTTTTATTGTATAGATGCTCAGCACCTTGTAAAAATCAAGGTTTTTTTCTGAGGTAGCTCAGACAGGGCAAATAAAAGCTGATGTACTTGTAATTACTGATTGCCTTCTGAAAATTTAAACCTAGAAATCTATAGAGATGGAATTTATTGGCCTGGCGTGGAGAAGTGATGTATCTGAACCTGAACTGGTTGGTGCTACAGGAGGGAATTTAGATGAATAGGTAAGATGTTGGCTGAAGTTTCTGGACTTTAATGAACTGAATAATTCAGATGTTGGAATAGTGATCTTGCTCTTATTCCTAGATATTGATAATTTTGTCGCATATATTGCTCCTTCTGTCCTACCCATAAAACCACAGTAGCACAAAGGCTTATCTACCTCTAAAAATGATTTTAAAGGAATCAAAGTGATTTAGGTATTGACTTTCATTGAATGCCTTTAGAAATACATATCATCATCACATGATTAGATCAGTCAAATAGCTCTTGAAATTATGAAGAACGCTACTGACCTTTTAAGTCCATACTGTGAAATACAGAAAGCTGAAATTTTTGCCTTTTTGAAATTAAAGAAGGATCCATTGTCTGTGTTTAAGCAATGACTAGACAGGTACAAATAGTCCTAAAAGAAAAATGCAAATAAATTATACTGATTTGTCATGAGTCAGCTAAGAAATATATAGCATAATGAAAACAAAACAAATTATTCTTCTGATCTTTGATGTTTTCTTTTTTCTTCATACTCTCTTATTCTGAGTTAAACATGCTTGAATGATGTATTATTCAAAAATACTTTCATTCTAAATTCGCTTTACTGTACTTCATACCTCATGTAATTAAAATAGGTGTTCAGATTATGCAGATGACTTGCAGTTTATGTGAGATCATGTCTTCAGGAGATACTTGAAGTGGATTACCAGCTGCCTTTGAAGCATTTCAATTGGTTTAATTCGGGATAGAAACACCCACAGGCTTTTGACACAATTCTATTTCATTGATATTCCTGTTTGCCATCAGAACTGTCTGTGGCTATCTTACAGTGTTCTAACCAGGATCTAATCATAGAGTTTTATTTTGTAATTTCACAATTGTATACTACATTCTGTTCTCTTATCAAACACATGCATAGTGCTCAAATAAAAAAGAAAACAAACAAACCCACAACCAAAATCTGACTTAAAAGTTTAAAGAGGTGATTAGCAAGATAACTATTAAAAAAAAGCTTTAAATCTGTTGGTGAGTTTAAAACAAAGTGACATGGAAAAAAGGCAAGGTGATTCTTGGTCAAGTACATACTTAAAGCCTAATGAACAGTGGTACGTGCTGGTGCTGGGAAACGCGGATTTGGAATTCAACACGTTTGTAAAGATCTGAGCTGTAGCAAGCTTTATAAACGCTAAATGTACATTGCAATGTGGAATGATCAGTTATTGGCCTATGCTGAATGCTACATATTTTATGATAGTTTATCCTATATGCAGCTTTAAGGGTTTTTGGTTTGCTGGTTGTTAGTTGTTGCTGCGTTTAGCCCTTCCTAGTATAAATGTAAAAAGCCCGTTTCTGGTTTTTAAAAAATTCATAGCTTAGCAATGAAGAAACAAACACACTTGGAGCACACAAAACAAAAAAGCCACTGAAACATTTCAGATGGCTGTGAATACTTCCCTTTTAGATAACAGACCACTGCACATGTCAGAATTTGAAGTATTTTCTCTGGATTTTGGTTTTTTCAAGTATATGTGCTTCTGACCCGTAATTTTTAACCTGTTTTTTTAAAACCAGAAAGAACTTTTCTTTTAAGGACAAAATATTTATGTAGTAGTTAAACAAAACAAATCTGTGTGGTTTTTTTTTTTTCCTCCTTTTGTGCTTCTTTATATATATATTTTAGAAAAAATCCTAAACTTAACCATAATATTATTGACTTACACTTTTTGATTATTCATTCATTTCAATGCTTTGGACAATAATAAAAAAGTTCTAGAACGTTAACTAATAATATATGTAGCTTATGGCTTTAACCTGAAGGAGCTGAACACTGTAAGTAGTGCCCATTGCATTTTAGGGATGACATTCAGAAACTCGCAAAATAAGTCAAAATATTGGGAATGCTGATTCAAACTCTGGCACTGTTCTTGTTTAAACAACTTGTAATTTCATGTTATTTATATAGTCAAGTAAATATCCTTTAATTTTTGATCTGTCATTTGACTTTGTATCTGTTTGAATTTTCAGACCAGGTTTTGGGGGTGCGGTTAGGTGGTTTAGGGAGGGTCCAGAAACTGTCAGTTAGGTCTTAAATATGGTATAAGTCATGGTTCAGGTTACCACTTCTGAAGTATGGAATACATTTCAAACTAATATTTCCTTCTACAGTTGATGTTGTCTCTGAAATAGAAATCAAAGCTCAAGTTGGTGAGCATCTTAGGTTAGACTGTCTTTGAAAAGGTTGACCTGTCCCAGGCTCCTCATCTGCCAAATCCAAACAATCCTGCCTGACTCTGCAGGACTGTTCATGTAATTCAGTATGTCCTGGACTGCACGATTCTTGCCCAGCACACTCTGTATGAACACGTAGCAGTGGTGCTACACTCAGATTTTTTATTTTTTTTTTTTTTTTTAACTTCTGCTGTGGTTGCAGCTTCTCTGGGTATTCCCTCATTCACATGGCCTTCCTTCATGGAAATAGCTTTATGTCCCCTGTTGTGCAACAATGCATGAAACTGCAAACACCTGGAAAGATTTTCCATGGTGCAAGCATTAGTGCATCAGTGGCCAAACATCTGGAACTCATTGGGAGATTCCCAGTGGTCCCTTCAAGTACTGATTGAGATTTCTTTCTTTTATAAGATGCACATCTCTCTTGACGTTGATTCTGAAAACTGAGACGAAGCAGGGGGAGGGAAAGTCTCTGACAGGCAAATGAAATTATCTACCACCAGGAACATTTTCTGTTAAAAATGTAAAATATCAACACGCAGGTACATAATTTTTTGAAATAAAATATTTACTTAAAATAAAATGTAATTTGTTGTAGCTACCAAATAACAGAATTTTGGATATCAGGATGTTTGTAAATATTTTGGTCTTGAAATACGGAGTTTGACCTAAAGTGAAATGCTTTTCAAGGAAGTGGTAAAACTGACCCAGGTCTCAACATAATAAGAAGTGAAATTCCCCGACTTTAGCTGGTTCTCATAATGTAAGTTCTTGCCCTACATTGTATAGCTTTTCTTTTTCTTCTTTTTCTGTGTAATGATATGGATAACCTAGAGATGTGTGGTGGTTTTGGCTGGGATAGACTTAATTTTCCTCATAGTAGCTAGTATGGGGCTATGTTTTGGATTTGTACTGGAAACATGGTTGATAACACAGGGATGTTTTCATTGCTGCTGAGCAGTGCTTACACAGAGTGAAGGCCTTTTCTGCTTCTCACCCACCCCACCAGTGAGGAGGCTGGGGGTGCACAAGGAGCTGGGGGGGGACACAGCTGGGACAGCTGACTCCAACTGACCCAAGGGATATTCCAGACCATATGACGTCATGCTCAGCATAGAAAGCTGGGGGAAGAAGAAGAAAGGGGGGAACGTTCAGAGTGATGGCGTTTGTCTTCCCAAGTCACCATTAGGCGTGATGGAGCCCTGCTTTCCTGGAGATGGCTGAACACCAGCCTGCCAATGGGAAGTAGTGAATTAATTCCTTGTTTTGCTTTGCTTGTGTGTGCGGCTTTTGCTTTACGTATTAAACTGCCTTTATCTCGGCCCACGAGTTTTCTGACTTTCACCCTTCTGATTCTCTCTCCCATCCCACTGTGAGGGAGGTGAGGGAGCAGCTGCCTGGTGCTTAGCTGCCGCCTAGGGTTAAGCCATGACAAGGTGAAGAGAGATGAAGCAGCTCCAGTTATGTCTGCTATTTCCAATTTGTCAGATTTCCTCCTTCCTAATCTTTCACACGTGAGTCCTTATTGTGACCTGTTGCTAATAAGTGCCGATATGGTTGCTTGGTACCATTCCCTTCTGGGGATATCTGGCACATTGTGGCTTCACTACATCTGGAAGATGGTACAAATTAATCTCTGCTTAAAGTCAAGTAATTTTTGAATGGCCACAATGGTGTAATTTTCAAGACTGTGTGATGACACAGGTGCTGGGCCACCTTCCCTATGAGGACAGGCTGAGAGAGTTGGGGTTGTTCAGCCTGGAGAAGAGGAGGCTCTGGGGAGACCTTATAGCAGTTTTCCAGTACTTAAAGGGGGCCTACAGAAAGATGGGGAGGGACTTTTTAACAGGGAGTGTAGTGATAGGATGAGGGGTAACGGTTTTTAAACTGAAAGAGGGTAGATTTAGATTAGATATTAGGGAAAAATTCTTTACTGAGAGGGTGGTGAGACACTGGAACAGGTTGCCCAGAGGTTGTGGGTGCCCCATCCCTGGAAGTGTTCAAGGCCAGGTTGGACAGGGCTTTGAGCAACCGGGTCTGGTGGAAGGTGTCCCTGCCCATGTCAGGGGGGTTGGAACTAGATGGTCTTTAAGGTCCCTTCCAACCCAAACCATTCTATGATTCTATGACATATGTGGAAACTGCCTGTGCACTTATCTTTTTTTAAACTATCTCCCTATTATTTTGACTTTTCCTGTAACAACATAGGGCTCCATCCTGGGATGTTTTGGTGCTGCTCAGCATAGGACACTTATTGATTTCTTCCTTGTCAGGCTGGACACTAAGTCAAGTATTGGAGGAAAAAAAAAAGTCCTCCTTATCATACACCTTTTTTTCCCTAGCAGCATGTTCTGTGTAGAGAAACTGGGAGGTGAATTGTACATAGCAATATTTTGATGACTGTATGCTGCTCAAAAGTGATTCTCAGGTGGAGGTAATGTTGTAGGTCTAGCAGCTGCCTCTGTGTCCTGCTGTAGTGTCAGAAACCAGCTGAAGCCAGTCACAGGATTTAGCTTTTACTGTAAAACTTATGTTTAAAGGTTTCCATCTGCATATTTTGGTTGCTCCTAATATTACTTTTTAAGTTGCAGGAAGATACTGATAGTTGGGTTTTGGTGCGTGTGGGTTTTGTTTGGTTTTGTTTTATAACAAAACCACAAATTTTTGAACTGATGAAGTTGAGTACAATTTGTTTTAAACTCCTCTAATGCATTTATGCTGAGTTCTCATGCTTGATTAAAAAAGTGAAAGCTGAATAGTCATTTGTGTAACTCATATCTGTTACATGGCTTTCTGAAGATGATCAACACTTTCAGGTTTTACTGAGAACAAATAGGAAGCATAGTTATGTAAACCCGACCTTGCATGAAAAAAATACACATCTGCCTTTTCTTCTAACTTTTTTTTAAATTATTATTATCCCAGATGTATTGTTAGTGGTGTTTTTTTGGGAGCATGAATGTGAAAGCTTTGAAGAGAGGGTTATGAATTGAAAAAACAGTTTATTGAAAAGGTAAAGGAAGAGCTGGAAAATAGTTCCCCCCTCCCCAGTAATCTTTCTGATTTAATTGTATATGCAACTGTTCAAAACAGAGGAAAAAATAAGCACATCATAAACTTAGCACTTTATTGACATTGTTAGGAGCAAAGCCCCAAAGTCTCATTGCTAGTGTCTTTGTTGAGAAATATTGAGGGCCGGTAGAAATTAAACTGTAGGACAAAACAGAGGATACAGTGTGTGCATTTTGAGATGTTTTACTCCAGACAAGGTCTCATGTGTTCCCATAGGCAACATACCAATGTAGCTGGAGTGCATCTTTGGTTTAATTTCAGCTGAAACAGATCCGGTTCACATGCTCCGAATCAATAGACTGTGTGCAGGGAGAATTGGAGATTTGCTTCAGAAGTGTCTCAGTGATTTAAACTAAATCAGTAATTAGACTCAGTCATTGCTGACTTCAGTGAGAACTGGCTTAGGTCAGTGATGACTAGTTTTGAAGATTTTATTGCTAGTAAATGAGTGTGATTAAAAATGAGATTTTTGGAAAAGATTGAGCTAGGTATAAATATTAATGTTACTTGTCCTACCGAATTTGGGGTTCCCTTTTCAAAAGCATGAAAGATACTTATAGTCTCTCCTCATTTTCAGGTGTCTTTGTTTTTAATGTGAAAGTTTCATGATGATCTTAATTTTAAGTAAATTAGAGTATGAGAAGCATTTCCCAGAGATTTATAATCAACTCACTGAACTACAAAACGTTCCAAGCTGCTGGCCTCCAGAAGTTTGGCATATACAAAAACATAACTAGAATATGTTTGTAAAAAGATACATAAGGATGCAGCAGTGACTTTGTGGAATTTGGATCATAGAACTGGTAAATTTTATTGCACAGGTACTGATTTACCACAGAGAAAGTGCCCAGTGTAATTCTGGATGGAAAACAAAGCTTAATTCTTATTAAGAATACGTACATATAAAAGAAAGAACACCTCTATTGTCTTTTCTGAGGTAAAAGAAAACTTCATTCTAGTGGCTAGAGTAACAGGACAAATTTCAGTAGATTTCGGATGTCACGTATGATTCAAATCCTGCCAGAGGCTGAAGTCAGTGGGATGTGCTGAGTATGTTACTGGCCCAGGATCTAAGAGACATTTCCAAACTCCCATGAGACTTCTGTGGCAAATGTGGAAGCTCAGTCCAGATCTTCTGACTCCCAGTCCAGTCCTCAGGTTGCAGGAACATCCACCCTCCCTCTGTTCTTCATCTTTCTGTACTACGTTATCTCGTGTGTTAAACAAGAAACAACAGGTTTGTAGGTCAGAGATGAGCCACTGGAAGATTCAGGTATTGCATCCCACACTCCATAAACTCCACTTCTATTATCAGCGGAAGAAGTTTGCAGAGGTAACTCTTATGCATAAAAGTGATAATACTGGGTTCTTCATCTAACATGCACTCTTCCTTCTCAACTCTGTTTTGCTAATACTGTCAATATGTATACTGCGTTAGGCCTCGCGGAGAAATATAAACTTCTAGTGTGCTGAGCCACACCAACTGTAGTGCAATTTAATGATAAAAGAGCCATTCAAATATTTTGCTGGAAACCCAGACTACATTTTTCAGGCATGTGTTTATAAACCCCTGGTTCAAAGCACAATGGCTGCATTATAAACGAGAGCTCGGGAATAGGCAGCGCTCCAAGCAGAGTCAGGAGTGGAAAAGGAGTAACAGCTGACTTCTGTTTATCAGAGCAGCTTGAGCAGGATGTGCTTTCACATGTCTAAATATTTATGTAAACAGATGCACATTAAACCACTTCGAAATAAATAAAGCTTACTGAAAATAGAACTCCATAATGACATCAGGAGCTGTTTGTCTTCAAGAACTGTGGCAATAGGCTTGAATATGCAAGTATTTCATTAAAAAAAAAAGGTGATAAAACTAGCTTCAGATGTAATTTCTTAAGTTTATATCGCACAGGCCATCTGACTGTGCTGAGTGTGTGGATTTGCTAGTAGTATTTTTCTAAAACCAGCCAACTTTTACCTTCTTTCCTAGCCTCACACACGGTTGATCATCTGTACTTGTTGCTAGTATAGCCTTTAAGTGAGAGTGCTCTCGTCTGCCCTTCTGCCTACTAAGGCAAAGAAAGCCTTGTGGGAGTGTGACACTCTGCTAGGCAAAGGGCAGAGTCTCAGTATCGGCTGTATCTCACCCACACAGTGCAAACACGGCAGGTCTGCACAGCTTTTCTCCCGTTATATTGCATGCCCATATAGAATCGTGACACAGCAGACAAGGGTTTGTTTTAGTAAGATTGTACATGAAGAGTGAATTAAAAACTCCCATCATCTACAAGTGATTTTTCTAGTGTGCGCTACTTTCTCTGTTTCAGTTCCACAATCTGAAAGAGGGTATACTGCCGTCATGGTTTAATAGCTCTTTTCTCTCTACGCTTTTGTACATAATTTTTTGCTGGGGTCAACTTGTGTGGTGGTGGGGTTTTTTAAAATTCTATTTTTTGGCAGGTCTGTGAAATGTTTTTTTTATAACTTGCTGCATGTCCTAAATGTCCCTCCATTTTCTTTGCCTGGTGCTCCACCTCAAATAAGTTGTTACTTTTTTAACTCCTAAATTTCAAACATTACCATGGACTTCTCTGTGACCTCTTGTTTCCCTATGTCCTCTGAAAATGCAACACAACCTGTCTTTAGATTTCTTTTCCCTTGGACATGCATCCAGGTTTTCAGATAAATGATTAGGTTGTACTATAAATACATTGTCCTAGAGTATATAAATGAAACAGGTCCAACTCAGCCCACATTTAGAAAAGAGGAGGAAGGTCTGCTTTCCATGGATTTTAATTACATTTTCTATATGTGATTTCTCCTACTTGACAACATTAGTTAAGATTTTTGATAGGTTTCTATTCTATAATCTTCATTGCACTGTTAGCCCTTGATGGCTTTTTGACCAATTCTATCTCTAAAAGCTTCATGCAATGGAAGGTAGCAAAATGACCATTCAAACAGTTTGTTGTAAATTTGGGACAAATTAACTTTAGGGGATATAATAATCATCAAGACGTATTAACAGATTTTTGCGATCCTTTTATATCAATAAATGCCAATCCTTGTTCTGTGTGTTCTTATTGTGAGAACAATGCAGCTGATCAAACGGTTAGAGAGTTTGTGGTTGGAAAAGGAAATTAGTTCTGCTCAGTCTTGAGTTGATGTAGACAAAAGCAATTTTTTTTTTGTTTGTTTTGTTTTTGCATGAAGCACCATGTTTCTGAAACTTAGTGGTTCAACACCATCAGTTTGTCCTTGCTTTGAATAAATGTGGAGGTGCTGGTGCTGCAACCAAGTCAAGCATTTGTGTTCTGTGATTATGAAATCCTTGTAGTTGCTTGCTCCCACAGAGCTTCATTTTGTGAATATGACAAACCTGACAGTAGTTCTTTTGGCCAGAATACTCATGGCCTTAAAGATTGACTAAACCCCCCTCAATTTATACCCACTGACTTTGTCTATAGTTAAAAAATATCTCTGTTTTGGCACTCCAGTATGTAGGAATAAAATAAACAGTCACTGGTTTTGACCAGTTAGGCTTCATAGATCCCCAAAGTCAAAACCACTGTTATTTCTGGTATCAACCCAAGGTGTTGTCAAATGGTTATTTTTTAAACTTGAAACAATACTCTTGACTGGGGATAGAATTTGTTTCCTAGACTTTGCCGGTATATTTGAAACCTTTTTTATGTTTCTTCTACTGCGTTATTTGTGTTGAAGAATGCTAAAAAGAGAAAAAAAAAATTGCAGATAAGGAAACTGAGATATTTGTTTTGTAAATCTGGGTTTCACCAAGCTTAGTCAATTATTTCATTTCGACAGAATAATTACTTGCAGAACAAAGCAATGATTGAGCAGTATCAGAATGCTACTCCCTGGACTGCATAGGATTTATTTTAGAACTTTCTTAAATTGGATTAAATAAATTTTGTTCAACATTAATTCCAAATGTATGTAACTCTATGTTGATTAAAGAGGTGTTGTACTGCTATACTAGATTTCTCCTGATGTTCTAATACAAATGAAGTCTTAGTAAATAGTAATGTAATTCTAGGTAAATGCTGAAGTTGCATCTTCCAGTAAAGTCAGGAAGTTTTAGTTTAAAAATGGCACATCTTGAAATACAGACGAGTTAAAATAAAGAAAAAAAAAATGTTTCTCATATGAGGAAAAACCTGGTATTTGCTACTTAAGTTTTTAAAAATTGGTTGACATAAATTTTATATTTATACTCCCATATAAGAATGGATAAAAGAAGATCTGGAAGGTATATTTCTTTTTTTACAAGTGATTCTGATATTTATTTAAAATACTGATTCAGATTTTCTTTGAGGTATGGTATGTGTGAGTGGCAAAGAAATTTCTCATCCTTTTCTACCTGCTGTCTTTTGAATAGGAAACCACAAACTTGCTTACTTTGGTTTTCTTTGTTGTACCTCCAAGACATCTTGAGTTTGTAAGGAATTTATTTCTTCTGTTCTGGTGAAATCTGAAAAGGGGGAAAAGTGAAAAATTAAAATCCCAATTCTAATTTTTGTGTAGTCACTCAAAACGCTGCAAAATTAATGATATGGATGTGTCTGAAGATATTTGCATTTGTCATGCTTAGAGAGAACTGTGCAAGACGTTGGAGACAGATATTCTGTAAGCGTTTTCCAGTGTAGTTTTCTCTTCTCTTGTTGACAAGTCAAGGTATAATGTGATTGGAATAGATATATTTCGCCTTTGTTTGCAGCTCTATAATTCTAAGGGAGTTAATACCCCTTGGAGAATAGAGATGTATTCCTGGCATTGCTTCATTTTTCTCTGCTCCTTAATCAGTGTCAGTTGAATGAGTTTTTTCTGAGCACTCTTTTCACAACCCCCCCCCTCAAAACTCTTTCATGGATACTCATGTGAAAACATGTTGAAGAATGGTGTATGAAAGAAGAGTGAAGTAAAACTTCTTTAAGAGATTTCCCCAAAATTGTCTTGGGAAGCACCATTTCTGTCCCCCACTGTTATGAAGGTGTCCTATGTCCACATAACTGCATGTTAATAATCAGTAGAGTTAAATTAACTTGATAAATTTTAGATACTTTTTTGAGCATTTTGTAGGATCAGTCTTACACAAGTAATACATTTCTCAAAAATCCAGAACATTAATCTTCTTTGCATACTCAATTTCCCTTTAGCTTTAAGTCTCTGCTTAAAATATTCTACAGTATGCACACACAGAACATTAAAGTGTGCAGGTACTTCATGCTTCATGGGAATTTTTTTAATTATTATTATTTAGAGGTTCATTATGGATGGTGTGTGAACAGATGATGTGGTTTTGACTTTGTGTTCATTATTGATCATCTTGGGCCTTAGAGACACTCATGCTTTAGCACTGCGTTTTTCTCAGGAATACAAATTTCAAATGATATCCTGTTATTAATAGTTGATTTGCTGTTGCAGACCTATATTCCAGTTTTTCCAAGATGCCAAGTAGTAGTAGTGTGCTTGGCTTTGTTGTTCTTGCTGTTCTTTGCATGATGATGACTATCCTGCATGCTCTATGTTCTCTAATCACATGTTGAGAGAGGAATAAATTATTACAGTCATAGAAGTGTTGGTTGCCTGGGACCTTTCAAGGTCATCCAGTCCAACTTCCTTCTCAAAGTATGAACATCGGATCAGTCATGGCCTTGGTTAGCTTTAGTCTTGAAGGCCACATGCTGTAGGCCCCGTCCATGTTAGAAGCCTATTATTGGACCCTCTCCAAAATACCCATATTCTTCTTGGAGCAGGGGTCCAAAGCTGGATGAAGTTCTCTGGCTACAGCCTCACCAGTGCTGCGTAGAAGAAGGAAGTGTCTTCCCCTGCTCTGCTGCCCCTGTTCCTCCTGACGTAACCTAGTTATGTGGTTTGCCTTAGGCTTGATGGAAGTACACTGTTGCCTCGTATGTAGTTGGCATCTGCTGTAACTTCCAAACTGTTTGCAGCAGGTGCTGATATGGCCTGTGCTCCTGCTCCAGGAGCAGAACTTTTCACCTCTTCTTGAACTCTGTAAGTTTTCTGCTGGGCCAGTCCTCAGTTTTCACCAGGTCCCTCTGATTTAAAGCTCCACCTTCTAAGTTCTGTTAAAGTGTTTGAAATGCTGACAAAAATTCTGGGTTTGCTGAACACTGAATATTTGTGGCTTGAGAGAGTAGAGCAGTCACTGCCTCATGTGGTGTTTCTGCTCTAGACAAAAAGAAAGTAACAAGTGTCAGAGATAGTCTTTCACATTACTTTCCAAAAGACATTTTTTCATTCATTAAAATCTTTAAAGACATTTTGGTTGATAACAAAGACATTTTGAAGACAGATTTCCATGTGGATATAGTAAATTCCCAGGAGATAGTGATTAAACTTGATGCACGCAACTGTGAGGGACTTGAGAAAGAATTGTGACTTCTTTTTCAATGAAGTTTATTTCTGTGGCAAGCAGCTTATAGGTATTTTGTAAAGTTATGCTCCTAGCTTGTGTTCATTAGCGTTCACAAATGCTACTTTACAACAAGATTAAAACCTTTAATTGTTACCTCTTTGTTTTGAAAGCTTCCTATTAGGATGGCCAAATCTTTCTGACATCCATCATGGTAGTCCTTGTGTGGCAGGCATCTGAACTACCAAATCTTCAAAAACTTGCATGCATTGTGAATGGCATATATGTACACCACCCAGAATTTCTTAATGCTCCCTTTTAAATTCTTAAGAGTGCCAGCATGACAACATACATAACAAATGACATTCTGAGTGTTGGGCTTTGTTGTTGAAAGAGTCACTGCATTTACTGTGCAGTATTAGGAATGTAAAAGTCAAGATAGCCATTAGGCTTTTCCATGGTAGTTCAGGAAATCAAAACCTAAAATGTGTTTTATAATTGCTTCACCTTCCTGAAATCCTGCTCTCCCACTGTGTCGACATTTTTTTTTTATCTTCTGGCAGATAGATGGTTTTATCATGTGCAGTTCTTACCTGCCAAAAGGCATACAAACATGGGGGAAAAAAAATTGTGATTTTTTGCTAGATGTTTGCGATTGTGGATAAAGAAACATCTGAGGGAGACTTGTAGACATTTTCTGAGGTGATACTGCTTTTGCGTGCTATTTTAACAGTGACCATTTTGATTGGTCGGCCTGTCAGTGATTTAGTTCTAAGATGTCCGTAACAGCAAGACTGTTGATCTGTTGTTTTAACTCCTTCACAGGAATTTCTCCACAGATCTGATTTCCAAGTGGTGCTACAGGAAAAGATCTAAAGGCCTTTAGTAACATTCCTGTAATGACAACATCTCCGGCCTTTCGTGTTCCCTTTCTTTAGGGAAAGTTATAGAGGGATATGTTTCCATAAAATGTATTCCTTCTGTGCTACCCTTGATGAAGTTAATTTTGGTACTGGAGGGACAGGATACATGGTTGTCTCCTGTTTTCCTTGTGCTGGTCCTCTTCTTCATGTAAGGATCTGTGCTATCTTCAGGGATCACAGAGGAATCCAGAATAAGAGGTGGACAATGTAGGGAGGAGAATGTCCTGTCTTGTGCCAAGGGAAAGCAACCTTAATGTAGATTGCTAGAGTATATTGTATCTGAAATATCTGGCTATTTTCAGCTGTCAAAGGAGGAAAGGAGGAAAAAAAAGCAGCAAATACTGTGTGTTGGACTGTAGTATTTTCGGACATACCTGCTGGTGTTCCAAGACTGCAGACAGTGGTCTTGGAACATCATACATCCTGTCAGCCAGATCATTTAAGTAGCGTATATTTGCAGTCATGGAATGCTTGAGAAAGGAAATGATAATACCAGAGTGAATTTATGCATTCTGGAGATTTTTTGTTTAAGTAGATTTAGAAAGTACTCTACCAATTTCTGTTAAGTGTCTAACCTGGTGTACCTCATATGAACTTCTGAACCTGCTACTGCTTGCTTCTGTGATGTATATCTTCGTGTGGAAACCTTTGCATTTGAAATTAATGCATTTAAAAAAAATTTGAAAGCCATTTCAAAATTCTGAAATGGTTTCTAAGAAACAATTGGGGGAAAATAATTTCTTAGCAGTTTTTCACTATTTTCATTCACACTGCCAGGTGCTACTCATATGCTTTGGTTCAGTCCTGTTGGCTTGTGGATTTTTTTTTTTCCTACTTTCTGCCCTAATTTCTAGGGTTATATAACCCTTGGCTGTGGAACTTTAGCCTGTTCATATAAACCTGAAGGTGTCAGTATCATTTTTGGATACTGAGTGTTTCATCACAAGATAAATTCCTGGTAAATAATTTTTAAAAATGGGTGGAGATTTATTGCTCTATTCATTTTAATAGTTTCTTAATCTGGCTTGAGTCACTGGGAAGGAAGCCAAGGATTCTTTGGTATAGAGCCTTTGAGCAGCCTGTGTGTTATTGTGCTGAATCACAGCACCTGCACCAGCCTAAACAGCCAGCCTTTTTCTCAAGCCCCTGGAGAATCTAGACTTATGAACAGCAATTTTCTAGTCCAACCAATATAATTATAATAAAAATATCAAGTATTTTGAAATGACTAAATATTCATCTTCTTATGCTTGGTCTGAGCATAATTAAATTACACCTGATGTTTATGATTCATTCTGTGAAGATCACAAATGATGTTTTTGTGGTATGAGAAATATTTTGAAAGTTGAATTGCTTTATGCGATACACTTTTATTATTATTTCCATATGCACAAACCCTGGGAGTTTTATTATCCATTTAACTTCCATAAATCATTACGAATTACTGAAAAATTGTTGCTTAGGTCAGATTACATTTTCCGTAGTTTCATTAAAATATATTTTGTGGAGATATTTTTCTGTTTTTCCATTCTTGCTGCCCTATGCATGTTATGTATGTATGACTTTCATCACTATTACTTAACAATTAATAAAAGTAAACAGAGCAAGAGAAGAGGGGAGGAGGCACAAGTTCTTTCTCTCAAACTGACGCACATTTCCTATGTGAATTTGGGCAAATCATTTAACTTCTCCATGTCTGTTCCCACATCTGTACAGCAGGAGTAAATTTCCCATGGGCTTTATAAAAATTAATTAATCTTTGGAAAGTACCTCAAAATTCTGAAATAGAAGGAACTGTAGATTCCAACTTCTTATAAATTACATCATGATGGCATCGATTAATGTAGGACTTGGTCAAAAGAATGTGCAGATTATTTGTACATTTGTGTCAATAGCTATAAGTGGTGTCAATTTATGTTTCACAGGACTATATAATTATCACAAGCCCTCTGCATTGTT
>VYZV01003305.1:40353-53555 GCA_013401275.1 Pandion haliaetus | reverse complement strand
TCCCAGAGGCGCTACCACCGTCACTCCCCGTCTAGAGGCAGGTCCGACATTTTGGCGCGCGCGTCCGACATTTTTGGGGCGGTGAATTCTTCCAAGCAACTTCTTAAAGGGGCCGCCTCTGCAGCCCCCCTCCCCTGCCACCAAGGAAAACCGCGCCACACAAACCCATAACAATGGTTATTGTGAGAAAGAACTGAACTGGAAAGAAATTAACCCTGCAGTCCTAATAAAAGACAAGACTACGGTGAGTGGCTCATAAAAAATTTTATAGTTTTATATGAAATTTACAAAACCATGTTTTCCACAGCTGTACAGAAATCAGGGAATAAAACAAGATTGCTACATATTCCCCACAACACTGAAGTCAGGGCAAAAGATGAACTGGAATCAGATGGATGGGAATGAGGGTGAATGATTGGGAAGGCTCAGGCAGTGGGAGGGAAGGTGATTCCCAGTAGTGTCAATCTGTGAGGTTAACTTTGTTGTCTCATGTACCTTCATCATAAAATTGTGGTAAGAATCTGAATGGAACTCTTAGAGGAAGTGCAAGGAAGAAATTTGCTGTCACAACTAGCATCAGTCACCAGGAATTCTTTCTAATTAATGTAAAGTGAACTGGAGAGTATGCAGAAAGACAGGATCTCTGATGACATGAGGGGCCCACACACAAAAAAAGTAATTTCCATCTTCTTTTGCCACGGAGCTCTTGAGCTCATCACCTTGACCTCCAGGACTGAGATCATCAAGGACCACAGCCATGAGCACTAACTGTACAACATCAGCTCCTGGTATTGTATACTCAAAGCTAGGATGATTGTTTAGATGACTGTTGAGAACTGACTGCTTTGTGTATGTAGTGGCAGAGATCAGCAATGTATAAAACCTGGCCATTAGCATGAGCAGTGAATGAATTGAGCAAAGTTATGTTTTGAAGTTTGAAGCTGGCTTGATTTGTCAGTCTTCTAAACACTGGGCAGCCTCTGATTCCCAGAGACACATGTACACTCAATTGCAACTCACTTTTCATCCCCTGATTTCAGTTTGTAGTGAATGAGAGAAATTCGTGTAGTATTGTATGAAAATTAGAAATGTTTTCAGTATTACTTCAGAATATTAAAAAAGTTAGAGGTTATAGTGCTTTAGAAAGTACACAGGCCAATTTGAAAGGTGATGACAGTGGCCAGTGATAACCAAATCAGGAAATCTCACTCCATAGAGTCATGCAGGTGTCAGAGAGTTCCACATTGTTTGTTCTTTCTGAATTTATCACCCCAGCTAGGAGTACAAGACCTGTTCCTCTAGAGTCTGTTAATCAAGAGTTTTGGCTCAGCAGAAAAAAAACCTGTAAAAAATGGAAACTACAAAAAGACTGAAAACTACAAGAGACTTTCTTGCTCCCTCCAAAAGCTAAAAATGCTGCTTTTGCAGCTGCTGCAGATTCTACCTGCCTGGGAGCCATGAAGTGATCCTGAGTCTCAGAGATGGATCTCCTATCAGTAATTGTAGAACAAAGTGCTATGAGTGCTAGGAGAAGTCTGCTAATTTCATTTTGCACAATGCCTTTTCTAGTCCTGCTGTATCATCTTCTTATTCTGTTCCATTGGCTATGCTGAAAGCAGTATTTTTATCCAATTCCAGAGGTATCACAAAGAAAATCTAAGCAATTTTACAAAGCATTGGCAGGTTACAACAAAGAAAAAAGAAGCAGGGAGAAGGTACTGAAGAAAATGTGAGAAATTGAAAAAAACCAACATGGAAGTGTGAACAGACTGGTATGGGAGAGAAATACAACAGCAAATAACCTTTTAATTCCATCCACATAAATGTGTTTTTTTAAAAAATAAGAAAAAAAAAGTATATGGAAACAGAAAAAAAACACTTTTGTGTCTAAAGCACTACTTCATGATCAGAAAAAAATTGAATTGAAAATTCACTAATTAAGACTCAAATTTCATAGGATACATTGTGAATTCCTATAAATTTGGGAAATAAGCTCAAACTTTTTACAAACTCCTTTCCCTCCACACAAAAAAGTTATTGTTTTAGAACCAATTGCTTGCTTAACAGGAATTATTAGACAGAGCAGATGTTTCCTGAACTTCCCTTTGTTCAGTGAACACAGAAAAAAAGAATCCGATTTCTTGGGTCATTGTATAAGACAATGTAATCAAGATAATGAAGAAGAACAGAATTAGTTTAAAAATCAAGGTGTTCTATAATAAAAATGTTCCTTTGATTCTGCAGAAACTAAGAGTATTAAAAAAAAATTACTGAATAAAATTTAAATGCAGACAATATTTTTATAGGACAGTATTTTTAAAATATGCTCTTTTTTTCTCTAAATATAATTTATAAATATCATAGCTTATTCCCCATTCAATTTCATAGGCAGTGCAGGCAAAAATAGATAGTGGAAGAAATGAATACTCATAATCACCTTGAACACCTAGGACCATATTTGTTGATAAATGGGAGCTCAGCTTCTGTTTAGGTGGTCATAAAGAACTCCTCTGGAAATCTGGCTGCAAATTTATAACCCCAATTTAAATGACAAACACATGTCAGTGTGAATTACCAGCAAATTAGTGATGTGAAAACTGTGTTATTTAATATAACATTGTACTGGGTCTGGCTGGGATGGAGTTAATTTTCCTCATGGCAGCCCGTATGGTGCTAAGGAGGAGAGGTGTCCTGTGATCAAAGCAGTGTTGATAACACACCGACGTTTTAGTTATTGCGGAACAGTGCTTACACACTCTCAAGGCCTTTCCTGTTTCTCATGCTGCTCCCCCAGCAAGTAGCCTGGAGGTGCACAAGATGTTGGGAAAGACACAGCTGGGAAAGCTGACCTCAACTGACCAAAAAGGTATTAATTCCATGCGTATTGTCTCATGGAATATCTCATTCTCCAGGGCCAAATTGTTACACTGTTAGGCAACTTGTTCTCTGTCTTGTTTATAACATATCATACAACATTAAAGACCAGAATAGCATGACATAAAGCTTTGGAAGAAAAAAGTATGTGCCTATGTCCAGAAAGATCTTCTCTTTCCCTAAGTTTGGCTCACAAACAAGAAAATACCTCTTCATTTATCAAAAAACCCCAAACAATACCCTCCAAATCACTGATGATGAGTTTCCAGTTTCCAGACATACCAGCTGAACCTTAAAAAAGTTCACTTATTTTAACTTAGCTATGTGTTTTACAGCAACGATTGATGATCACATTTAGTATTCAAGTGAACATAATTTAAACAATCTGCCAGTTTACACAGTCTGGTTATATTTTTATTATTATAATGAATATGTCCAGAATTATATATGAAATTGGTTACATTCTTTAATAAGGTTTTTAAGACTTCAAAATCACATAAAATTCTAGAATTCCCCTTTGGATTTTATTATCACAAAATGTTTTGGGATTTTGGGTGGGATTTTTTTAAATTATTACTATTATTTGCTTTAGGATTTGGGGTTGGGGGGGGGGTGGTTTTGTCAGACATACCCGCCCCCCAAAATTTTTATCTAAATTCCACTTTTTTTGTTTTAAATTTCTAAAGTAGCTTTCACTGTAGTCTTAGCTAATGAGAGTTAAATGACTTTCCTTTTAGAGTCATTTAATGCATCCCAAGATATTTTAATGAATTAGCATGTAGTCTACTTGTGAAGTCTGGGTAGAGAAAAGATGATGAGGCAACCACATTCAAGTTTTGATGCTTATATTCACACTTCTTGCTAGCTTCGAGGTATATAAAGAGGAATCTAAAGGATGTTCTGAAGCTTTGACTGATGACCCTGGCTGTTGAGTTCATTACTGTGATACAAAGAAACTTTTAGTTATTAAGATTATTCTTTCTCTGAAAAAAACCCCAAACAAACCATAAACAAACAAACAAAAAGAAACAAAGAAACTAGCCACAGGCTTTCTTGCGGTTGCCTGCAGAATGTGGAGCAACTCCATGAGGAGCTAAGAAACCTACTTGTCCATTGTCCTACCATTCTGCAGTCAAGTTGTACTTCTTAATTCTAGCCTTCTTAAAAACATGGTGGGTTTCAATGTGTTCATTATATTTTAAAAATAACCCTGGTACAGTACATTGTTCCTAAGATCATGAGAGAGAAAATTAACTACATATGGAACATATTAGTAATATTGTTTAATAAATTCAAGAAACTAATTATGATACCAAAGTGATGAAAGTAGTACAGGATATTACAAAAACCATAATGCACTGTACTAGTGGCAAATCCTCCACCAAAATACTTTATATAATTAAAATTTTGCAAACAATATAGTGCTAGGGGAAAAAAGACCTTATAAACATGCAAACAAAGCCCTTTTTTCTGTTTTATCTTCTAACTTCTTTCCCTGTTTTCTGTAAAGCAAGGGAAAAATGAATGGTATTAGTTAAATAGATGACAAAATTTTATGCTTATAAATCGGTATATGTCAACCAAAACAAAAAGTAAGATTATTACATCAATTTTTATTGGATCTGTATATTTCTTCAGGCTGCTAAGCCTGTAAAATCATCATGGATTATCTTCATTTCATATACCTATTTTCTTGATTGACTACTTTAAAAATATAGAGACTTCACTGGTGAAAACGGATGTAGATTCAGTGTTGCAATAGCTAACATTTCAAACTCTTACCTGGTGAAATTCTTACTTATTCAATGCGGCAATAAATTTAATGAATTACAATTACTTATGGAATGAACTGTCTTTGTCAAGAGATAAAAGATAGTTATATTCTATAGTTTTGAGCTATAAAAAAGGCAGGATGAAATAGGCTTTTGTCATAGATCTTTCCTTGACCAAGTATGCCCAGATTCCTGCTAAAAAAAAAAAAGAAGAGGAATGACAGGTCTGAAGTGCCAGGAGAGCAAGCTTCCAGCTTGGTAACAAATAGATTTAGGAAGAACATACCAGAGTTGGGTAGGACTGAAGTTCTTCTAAGTCTAAGAATGTCTTCATAGATGTGAAGTCATGTAGACCCACAGGGAAGTCAAAAGTCTTTTCCAGAAATCAAAACGAGAAGGATTGCCTAGATCAGTAATCTAAATATACAGCCATTGATTAACAAATATGCTATCAATAGTTTGGCCTCATCTCTCCTTTATACAGATTTTGTTATGATCTGGAACTGGCAATTATGGATTAATATCTAGCTTGAGAATCCAGTGGAATGTATCTTTCATTATGCATGACATTAGCAGTGGTAGATATGCTAGCATCAGAAAGACCTGACTGATGAAAATGTAATAATATCAGTACTTTAAGTGCATCAGTAGCTGCAGATCAGCTTAGGTCAAATTGTTAGAAAGTTAAGTCTAATGACTTATACACTTAACCTGGAAGTTAGATGTCTTACAACTTTGTGGCTATCAAGACAAAGACCCCTAACGTGTATATCAAAAAAAAAAAAAGTATATAGCTGGGTAAAAAACTGGCTTGATGGCCAAGCCCAGAGAGTTGTGAATGGAGTTAAAACTAGTTGGCGGCTGGTCACAAGTGTGTTCCCCAGCGCTCAGCATAGGGGCCAGTTCTGTTTGATATCTTTATCAACAATCTGGACAAGGCAATCAAGTGCACCCTTAGCAAGTTTGTGGATGACACCAAGCTAGGAGGGAGGGTTGATCTGCTCGAGGGTAGGAAGGCTCTACAGAGGGATCTGGACAGGCTGGATTGATGGCCTGAGGCCAACTGTATGAGATTCAACAAGGCTATGTGCCAGGTCCTGCACTTTGGTCACAACAACCCCATGCAATGCAATAGGAGCTGTGAATGTTGGTCGGCAGCTGGTTGAATATGAGCCAGCAGTGTGCTCAGGCGGCCAAGAAGGCCAACGGCATCCTGGCCTGTATCAGAAACTGTTTGGCCAGCAGGAGCAGGGAAGTGATCATCCCCCTGTACTCAGCACTGGTGAGGCCGCACCTTGAGTACTGTGTCCAGTTTTGGGCCCCTCCCTACAGGAAAGTCATTGAGGCACCGGATCGTGTCCAGAGAAGGGCAACGAAGCTGGTGAGGGGCCTGGAGCACAAGTATTAAGAGGAGTGGCTGAGGGAACTGGGGTTGTTTCATCTGGAGAAAAGGAGGCTGAGGGAAAACCTTATCGCTCTCCATAGCTACCTGAAAGGAGGTTGTAGCGAGGTGGGTGCTGGTCTCTTCTGTCAGGTGGCTGGTGATAGGACAAGGACAAGAGGAAATGGTCTCAAGTTGTGGCAGGGGAGGTTTAGATTGGGTATTAGGAAAAAAATGAAAACAGAATGGATATGCTTTCAAAAATCCAAAATAAACTCATGAAACAAGAAAAGTCACAATATGATACTGATTACAAGAATAATAAAATAGACAATCTACTATTCTTTGAATAAAATTGAACATATAGATAATTTGGGACCTTTTCAGCCAGGCTGGTCTTCAGCATTCTTTGAAAAGGTTGCTAACTCACATTTATGTCCCTAGGAGTAATATGACTAGGAAAAATCTCAGAAAATTTGACGTTAACTTTATCTCATTTGGGGAAAAGGATGTCCTCTTTGTATATGTAAGTGTCAGTTTTTCAAGCTAGTTGTAGAAGACACCCTCAAAGCCACGATCAGTTGTACAAAGCACCAAACATCCTCAGTTTAGATGGATGTTCCCCATTTGATTTGCTAAGAAATTAAC
Organism: Pandion haliaetus; assembly: GCA_013401275.1. Lineage (NCBI taxonomy): Eukaryota > Metazoa > Chordata > Aves > Accipitriformes > Pandionidae > Pandion > Pandion haliaetus. Next base: position 46,880 of record VYZV01003305.1, on the reverse strand, counting down.
CTAGAAAGGCCTCTGTGATTTGTTCTGAAGGAGAATGTGAAGAGATAATCATAACAATTAGCAGACTGTTAATAGAAACTTTTCTATGTGCCTTTTGGTGAACTCCCTTATCAACTGTTACTGATGTTGAACAAGTAACTATCTATCTAATATTTTTTAGCATGTAAAAAAAAATAAATCTGAACTCAAACAGCATAAACCTGCAGCTGTGTATATGGCACTGAAATCACTATACAATAAAAGTACTATTTGCTTAGGGTGGATGAAGAGATGTAGCTATTAATGAAAAAGGCTCTTATTGATCTGAGATTATCATTTCCCCTCAAGCTTCCTGTCTTAAGTCATGTAGTTTCAGTTGTACTAAAAGGTGAAAATTATTAAAGAGTGTATGCTTTAAACCTCTCTGGGACAAGAGTGAACTTGATCTTTTATGTTAATTTTCAGGTCTGATTATGTGCACAATGAGACAGACTATAAGGATCTTGACGATCTACCTAATTATCTATGTATTCAACTTACCATGGTCAGAGTGTTCACTAGCATCCTCAAAAGAACGTATCTGATCATTCTCAAATAACTTCTAGATGCATGATTTTCTGCCAGCAACGTGTGCACAACCAGTTAAGCATGGACATTTCCACATAGCCGAGTTACATTGCTGAGCTGTAATTAAGGCCTTAGAATTCTTTAGTGGTGGTCTCAAGGACAGCCAGGTACTCAGCATGTAATGCTGCTGTACACATCCTATCTACCTAGCACAATTGCAAGTTACTGAAACAACATTTTTTCAGGGGGTACATCTGAGATGAGGGCTTAAGCCTGATGCAGAAGGCTTGACCTTAATCCTGTGTGCAATTTTACTTCCTGATCATTATGTATTTGGAAGGAGACTTTATGGGCTTTGACATCATGGGAGAAAAGTCATGGGGAATAGAGTCAATCTTTTCCTGGTTTGCTGTAGAACCTAAGTATATTACCTCCTGTGAAAATTAGTGCACGACCTAAATGCTTTCAGAATATTCCTACCTGTTGTAGAATATTTCTATAAATACACTGCTTAAAAAGTATGACCATCTAACTTAATAAAAATATTCTGTTTGGTGGCACAGAGATGCTGGTAAATGTAATGGGTAAGAAATCTGTTTCTTCTCTTTGGTGTGTCTCTTTTATTATCATCATTTCAGAAAGGAATGGCAAGAAGGTACTTGATCAACAGTGTACACAACCTTTTAAGGAACCAGAAACCTGAATAAAAAATAATAATGTTAGACTACATTTTAGTACTGAAATGTGTTATCTAATTTTTAAATTAATTTGCTTACAGCATGCTCTGAGTATCGTAAACTTACTTCATATGGATATTCGAGCAATTTTGCTTTGGCAAAAAACATTTATTGAAACAGCAAATTTTTCCAACATTAAAAAATATGTTGACAGACTGTACACAGAATGAATCCATGAAGTTACAGGAAAGTTATCTGAAATATCTTTTACCAGTTTTGTAGCTTTTTATATACTGAGTATACTTAAGCATAGCAATCCATTGGGCTGAAGAGTTCATGGCACAATCTATCCTCTAGAATCATCCTCAGCTCTCCCATGTGCTTGCTTTCTCTCACATCTTTAAAAATAGAGCCCATAGGATGGCCACCATCCTGAAGAATGCATCCCAAAAAAAGGGCTAGAAATTGATGTTCAGATAGCACATACAACTTGAACACCTTCATACTCATTTATGTTCCTACAAGTGGACCATGTCATCTTGGTGCACATAAGAAAAAATGAAACTGAACTGTTTCTCTATATTGCCGCACCATAGAGCTACTGAATTTGGACTTCCATATATATGCATCTGCCAACTAGAAACAGAGTCCAATAAGAAATACTGTATAGCCTTTTTACTTATTATTAAATTTTGACTGAGAGAGTAATCAAGTTCTTGTTCCTAAGATGGGAACAAGAAGTGACCAAGGTCTGCAACTATACATCAACTGTACATAAAAACTCACTCCAGTATAGCAGTAGTCATTAAACATTATATTTGCATGTGGAGAAGCAAAATCCCTTAATTGCTTCAATATATTTCAAATTGTTTTCTTCACCTGAGAAGTTGTACTCCACTTACAGTGAAATTTTGCTCTGACTGAAGAGATCTTTCCCTTATAATGCAAAATTGTCACCTATCAGATTATTATTAAATATATTTAATGGGGCTTATTACTGCTGCTTCATTATCTGCTCTTGTCTGACTGGGAGAGGAAAGAGATGTTGCCACTACTCACAGAAAGAAAATAGATTATTTTTGTTCTGGTTGCCAGTAATTAGATCACTCATGGGGAAAAATGGGTCAAAAAATCCGTCATACTAGCAGATTTGTAGTCTGCTTTTTGGGACTTAGCCAGTAAATGCAAAAGATGAAAGTCACTGCTCATGCTTCTATCCTCTTTTCTTTTTCTTAAAATAACCATAAACCTGTATTAGGTGTCCAAATTCAGTGGAGACTTAAGAGATCCCGGCTGCCTATTAGTTATTTGTATAACTGGTGGGCAAAAACTGCCTGCATTATCCTGACTGAGATGAGCATTATTATCTTCAAAAGGGACATTTTACATTTGCATTCAATTCTGCTATGGATTCTATTTGTTCTACATTTCATGAAGCAAAAGTCTGCAGTTTCGTTGGAACAAGGATTGCAGGATCAAGGAGTAACTATTATCCCTCTTAATGAAAAACTAAAGGATTTACATACTGTTGTAGTGTCAGCACTGGAAAGTAAACAAAACCTTTTCAACCAATTCTGAAAGAAAGCATGAGCTTCCTACAACTCTAATAGATATGTTCTGATGATCAGTGGCATATTAATTGTACCATGGATCCAAAATTCCAAACATCAGAGAAACCGAGAACTGGGTGTAGATTTTTGAGTCAGTGCCTAATGTAAACCTCAGTTTGATATAGTTGATAATTCTGTTTTTATCATAGCCTTGAAAATACAGCAATGGCAAGGGTGTCAGAAACTTTCAGACACAGTGCTTCAAGATTTCAGATCCTTCACATTTCTTATAGTTATGATTTGTCAAACACTATGCAAATCAGTTCTCCATCTTTTGATTTGTCATCAGTTCAAATTTCTGGTTTGATAATGACTTATTATACAGGCTAAAAAAAAATCTTCCGGTAGTCTCTACAATAGAGAAGGAACCCAAGCAACATAAATTGGCTGAGGCATCCAGTTTCCAGAATTTTGTCTTAGATATCTAAGTTTCTTTGGTCTGCTAATACAAATTCACTTTGCAGTAGAGACAAAGAAAGGGAATGATCATTGGCTAGATGGTAAAATATTCATATAGAGATTTACCCTGTAACCTCTACTTCATAGTTTATAGCCTCTGCTAAAGAGGGTCTTGCATTCTGCATGATTTTTTCTAATCAATGAAAATAATTGATCTATAATATGTGTTAATTACATAGGGAATCAAAAGGTTTGGCATGATCTTTACATTAATTATCTAACTGTTGAATTTCTCATCAACTATTGTGAGAACAATGAAGTTTAATGTCAGGTCCTGTGTGACACAACCTTAGTTCCACTATGCGTTGAAAATGTAACAATTCAATACCAAAATTTTCTAGAAATAAACCTCATAAATGCTAACCCTCAATGAGCCTTCAGCATAGTAACTTCCTGTGCAATCATTAAATTTTAGGCAGAATAAATAAATATTCCCTGTGGGGCACAATTACAATTGTTCTATCTGAGGACAAGAACATATAACATGCTATGGATATCGCAGCATTGTGTAAATAATGGAGAGTATCTAGATTTCTTTTAAGAAACCGAGAGCACTTACTATTCTGGTGAAATATAAAGGAAACTGGAGAAATCTATTATCTTCGTAAATTAGATCACATAACATACTCATTATTTTCACCAAAAATTTTCCAGTACGGATACACAAGGGACTCTAATGTTGTCTAATACTATGCCCATTTAAGTTAGGCATTCCACCACAGCGCGATCATTGTCTGACTTCAGACAGCAATTCTGCAAAATCAGCCATATGCTTGAATATTGATGTACTTAACTCAGTTGAATTGAGTAGGATTTAAGTGTTCGTCATTTTTGCAACTGTGCATTTATTAGACAGGTTCTTCCATAAACTGCAGAGTCTCTGTGACTGGAAAAAAAAAAAAAAAAAAGAAAATATATGCACTGAATACAGTATTACAGAGTACATACATTTCACAGATGTCCCCAAGAATAATACTTCTTGCCTGTCAAGGAAAACAGTTTCACAGAAGAACAAGATGTCATATTATGAGACCATCAAAGCAGACTACAACAAGAAAAACACAGAAACTAATTATGTGAAACGCACTTTCCTAGAAAAGACAGTATTTACGATTTATAACTTTCTTTATATATTAACTTTTCATCTACAACTGAAAATCAACTGAAAGCCAAGTAACTGAAATAATATTGCTAACCTGTTTTGCTTGGTTTATTTTCAATAATTATTACAAATTTAATTCCATATCCCTATTGAATTTAGTAATTGAATGAATCAGGATATGGTGTCCACCAAGTATCTTTTTTTTTTTAAATATAGCTTTCAAACATGAAATATCCAAAATTCCAAGCTCTAGTGGCACTTTTTAAACAAAAACATGTTATTTCTCAAAAACAGCTTCTAATTTTTCTGATAATTATTTTTTCCTCTTAAGCAATTTTCCTCTGTTAACATCCAAAAAATCTGGGCAAAATGATCTACTTTAGCACAAGTCTTCATTTTTGTTATTCTGATTACTTCTTTTCCCATTACTTTTATGTTGTTGTTAAATATCATCTGTATTTCTCTCTTTCGTCTTCTATTTCTTGGAAAGAACCAAAATATGAAAATATAGCAGAGAGGTACTACATATCTGTTTCCTTCTGCTCTGTTACTTTATTAGAAACATAACAATATGGATATTGTTGCTATTACTCTTATGTAAAATTGGGTTCCACTTAGATTTCAGGTTTCTTAAGAGCATAATGTAATGAAGAAAAAAGAAAGGAATAGGAAAATTATTTCTTTTTTAAAAAATTATATCTCTGTATTTTATACAATATTTTTAGGGGTTTATATACATTTTCATTTATTTTCAACCTGTATGCAGTAAATCTCCATATTAAAGATTATAGTACTAGATAATATACATCACACAAATTCTTGACAGGAATCAGACAGCTTCTAAATAGTCCTTTCATTCAATGTACTCCTTAATCAGTTTAACCTAAGGAAGAAAAACTTCTGTCTTCTTTGCAGCTGAACATTAACGACACTTTAGAAATGGTATGACAAAACAGAGCTCTCATGTCTGTCGCTGATGATGACTAATACTACTGGTTGCTGGACTTCAGGGCCAAAAAATGCAACTATGGGTGCCATTCATAAGAAGATACACTGCATAATATGAAATTTTACAATATAAAGTTTAAAAAGCATTTTTCATAAATACAGGATCTCAGAGTGGGATCAGACTATATCTAATAAAACCATCTGATTCTGGTGGAATCTAGTGGTAATGTTTCAAGATTGTGATCTTCTAGAACAGTTTGCAAGTTTTATTTTCATGAAAAAAATTGGGGAATAAAAAAAAGCAAGTCTTTCTCTGTGGTTACATTATTTATCATTTGTCAATGAAAAGGGCAAAATAATGTTTATTATATATTCTTATTTTTCTTTCTGGACAGACTAGCTTCACCCGTGAAACTGGACTAATTGTTTATCATCATCTATAAGCGATATTAGGGCCATTTACTAGGAATGTAGCAATGCAGAAATTCTCCTACTCTTTTGTAAATGAAGGATCCACTTCAATTCCAATTATTGTCTGATAGTTTTCTGGAGAAATAATGCAGTATATAAAAGTATTTAAGGAAAAATCAGATGCATGCACTGTCTCCTATATAATTAAGTATTTCTATAAGTTGTTATTTCATACACAATTTGCAGGCTGTGAATGTGTTAATGTCATTTCCTCATAATAATAAACCCAACAAAAATACAGGGCCCAAAATCAGAAAAGAAAGATTAAGCACCTTTTAAAAATCTTGTAATATAGCAAACCAAGATGGATCAGAGTTCATTTTTCAAAAATATAACAGATTCAAATTGTCTCTGAATACTTCAAAATCATGAAAAAGAAAATCCAGTGCCCAAAATACTAGGTAATACACAAATTGTTTGCTGCCATGGAAACTGACAAGTTTAGAGATGCTTGAATTTCTGTATGTAATTTTAATATATCTTTCTCATACAGATTTCATGAATTTTGTTTTTTATATTAGACTTTTATGTAAAAATCATTCATTTCTGAGGGCTACTCTTGGCTAGTCATCCATAATCTGTTACTAGGATGAATGGTATGGAAATTTCAGAGGCTTAAATTCCTGTAATATTAGTTATTATTAAATATATATATATATATTAAAATCTAGTGGTCTTGTATAAGAAGCTAAACTTTAGATTGGTGAGCTAAGG
>VYZV01003305.1:3473-31640 GCA_013401275.1 Pandion haliaetus | reverse complement strand
CTTGACCTTATGACCTACTGGTTACTTGACCTCTGGAGAAATAAGGGTTTTCTGGAGATGTAATGAATTTACCAAACTTTCATTTCGGATCAGTAGCTCACAAAATGAAGTGTCTCTAAAAAAAAAAAAAAATTGTACAGTAAGTGTCTCTTGCTCTTGCAATTAAATACTGGGCCACAGAAGTTCATGTGTTTGTTACATGATTATATGCAAGGAAGCCAAAAGATTTCAAATACAAATGAAGCAGTTAGAATTGTGTTTTTCTGTCATGGAACCAACAGTTCTTGGGTCAGCCTCTTTACAGAGAAGCAGAGAATGTAATGAAACAGTTGGACCGTTTTGTGAGAAGTAAACAGCACCTTTGTGTTGTGAGTGCAGGAAGATCACCTAGTATGCGAAGAAAAGAAAATAGCTTTACTGCTTCAAATGGGAAAAAAAAAATACAATAATATATGAAATTACATCAAACACTATTATTATATTTAAGAGTAACCAATAATGCATCAACAATATTCAAACTTACTTAAAAATTTCTTAAAGTCACTCATATGCGAGTAGAAAATTATATAACCACTCATCTCTGCTGTTATTTAAGCACAGTTGAATTTCCACTGGAATGTTATATTTTAGTCAGATCAGAGACTGTAAATGTTACTATCTTACATTAATTCTAACTCATACCGTGTTACAAAGGTAGTCTTCTCTACTAACCCTGACCTGATGCATTGAATATGAAAGAATACAAATTTAAGAACATTGCCTTCAGATAATGCAGGGGTATATCTAATAAGGTGGTAATTTTTCAGTCCTGTATCATGCAATCCTTCCTTTAGTGTTTTAAATACTTTTTGTCTCTCCATCTTTTTTTAAAGATTCAATCATATAAACAAAACTATTTAGAGAATTAACACATTTCGCTATGTATGCAGAATGACTTTTTCAAAGTCTTACTGTTTTTAAAGAGAGCTAAGGGATTTTGTTCAGTTTAAGGTCTCCCCACATTCAGTATCAAACTGATTAAAGAAATACCTTTACTTTCCCTTCAAAGTTACCTATGTGTTCATGCAGAATGTCTATATATTTGTTAACTTTACTATCTTTATTTCAACCTTTATTTTCTTTGCTGCCTGATTTTATGACAGTAAAATTGTCTCCAAGTTTATCTCAAGATTTACTTTCTCAAGAGCTAAATCTAACAGTGTTTTAAACTGCTTGCTGTCATCAGTAATCGTCTTATTTCTTTGCCTAGTGCATTTACATCAAATTTTTTAGAAATAAATGAAGAATTCTACCTGAAAAGTAAAAGAGTAGACAGAGGATGGCAAAGCAGAAATATTTTGTGCCCATGACCGAACAACCAAAGAGGATCTTAAGAAGTGGAATTTTTCATATCACTAAATCCCAACTTTAACAGCATACATTCTTGCCAGAGGCACTTAATTGAGTCAAATGGGACAAAGAGCAAACTACTAGAAAGTAATCATCTCCAAGTTTGTTAATATCTCACAGGAAATATTGAGTGACAGCTAAACTACCTTTTTTTTTTTATCCTTGGGCTGTTCTGTCACTTCTCTCTTTTATTACCCACCTACGTCCCATTTCATTTTCCTATTTCTCTGGCATCTGTCTTGCTGTGACTTGACTTTAAAAATGTGTACTAAGTATTTAAACTGCATACGAGGTCTTTAGCATTAGCAGTTCTTGAAGTTTTATTCATAATGGTGGCTTATATTTGCAATTGTGAAAGGCAACTATGACTCCTTGGATTTCCTAGGCAATTATATGGTTAATCTTTTGTCATATTCATTATATCATTCATATTTTTAATTAATTTGAAAATTATATTGTTCCACTTTGATATATTATATAAGAGATCTAAGGCATCTATATAGATGTCAAAATTTAGCAAAGCTGAAATTTTGAAGTAATATAAATGAAAAAGCTGCTACTATTTTCCTCACCCTCAAATGCTTTTTAATTCTTTGAACCAAGCTATGAATGGGCCTCACAAAACCCATCAGCATAGTACATTGCAGCAAATTCTTGGTGTCAATTCAGAGAAAATTACAATGGTTAAAAAATAAAGCAGGACCACAAATTATTTTATTAGGAAGCTAAGTTTCTCCTCAGTGTAACATGGGCATCTCACTGAAACCAGGTGCAATATTCCAACATGCTTTCAGACAGTAAGAAATTCTGCTTGATGCAATGGCAAAGAAAACATTATGAACCATGATTACAAACAAATGTTAAATAATTTTGACTACAAGAATAGAGACATTTGCCAAAAATCTGATTATGTAGATCACTTAACTAAGAAATAGGTACATTTCGTAATATTTATATTCACAAGAATCCGTGCAATGGATCAGAAACTTTGGTTTGTTTTACAGACCTCCTCTATGTGCTACTTCTGATACAAAATTAAGTCTGAAGCTGTAATCTTACAATCCTCCACTTCACCAAAATCTTTATATTATGTTGCCTCCGTTACTGGACAAGAATTAGTTTTTATTTACTTCCAAGAATTTTCTTGAGAAAATTGCATACATGGTTTTCTCAATGATCTGCCATTGTATATGACTAAGGTGTGGTCAGCAAATATGTATGTGTGCATATATCTAACATGGTGATACACCTACGTACAATTCCAGATGCATTGTCTCAAACTAAAGAGCTCTAGTTTATATGTTAGTAACCTACTGTCCTTGCACAAAGCATATTTTCATTATTGCATCTTAACATATGATTTTATTGTTTAATGAAAAATGTTAATCTACTTTTCACATTCTTAAAAGATCTCTTTCCCCAATCCCTGTAGAAATCAATATTTCCATTGTGAATAATTTTTCTGAAATGTAGTTATCTCCATGGGGAAAACTTTGGAGTTTCTTCATGTTTCAAAACTACTTCAATAAAATAAGCATCTATGTCAAATCAAACCTCTAAACCAACCTGAAATAATTCAGGACCCTTTGTTGATTGTTTCCTGGGTATTAAGAAGAAAATCTATTCAAACACTGAAAAATTATACTAGGTATTTTTCATTGCATTGATGTATTATTGATAAGGGTTATCAAAGCATATCAAGTTGCTTTGTTTTGCTTCTTAAATTTTCTCCTTTGATTCATCTTTTTTCTCTGTTTTTCTGCCTCATTCCAAACTAGCTTTTGATTTACTTGATTTTTTTTGGCTGTTCAGACTTGCTAAAGTGCTCTTGTCAACAGTTCAGTGGTTGAGTGAAGCAAAGTGTTACTTAATAGTGTGAAAGCTTGGTGTGCTGTCAGAAAAGGGCAGGCCATTAACTTGTGAAATTTTGCTTTCAATGTTCCACAGCCCTAGTGCTGGCAGAACAAATCTCACTGATGATTTACTATTAAAGTTACAAATGGCATATGAATTTATGACACTTTGTAATTAAGCACTACACTTCTGCCCAGAGCACTTAAGATGGCAGACTATGGAAGATGGTTTATAACAAAAAAAAACCCAAAAACAAAAACAAAACCCAACCCCCAAAAAAATGAAAAACCCACAGTAAAAAAAGAAAAAACACAGCCACACTGAATAGCAGCTCCTTTTCATCAGGAGCAGTAAGCGAGTCAAAGGACTGCAATCTTGACATCACAATCCTATCTTTAGATTATCAGATCAGTCAGTACCTGACTGCAACAACTGTGTTAATTACTACAGTTACATGAACAATAAGAACATATTACCTTGAACATAAAAAATATTATCTGATTCCAGTCCTGACAAGAAAGGAAAGTGATAGCTCTGAATTGCAATAGAGAGCCCGGAAATGACAAAGATCTTTTAAAATGATAAATATTATGTAATGATGGGTATATTACATGCTATTTTTCTGTCTTGAAAAATGACATATCACTGCATCTAAAACCCTGCAAGACAGCTGATCTCAAGTCTAGTAACTTCAAAACATTTGTGTCATTACCTGAAGTTATCTTCTAACAACTACTAAATACTTACAGGGTTATTTGGTACAAATGAACAATGTTCACTTTAAACAGTCCTGCTGTGGACCTGCTGATAATGTTGTGGCTTCGCTTTTTCTCTCTTGCCAAATTTGCTCATTTTTTAGATAGATGTTAAAATAAACAATGGCATGTCACTCTACAAACCTTGTATATCTATTGTTCAGTTTGATTTTGAAATATTATGTCATGCAGTTCTGACTACAACCATTAATTTAATTCCTTCTTTTCATTGTTGCTGCCTTTAGGTTTGACACTTCTTAATATGTCCATCTCCTGTTATAAATAAAAGAAATCAGTTGGCTGTTGAAAATTAAGCTGAAGAGCAGCCACAAAAAGGAAGATTTAATTGTACAAATCCACAGTCCTGGATTAAATTATTCATAGTGATTATAATTTATTTTGTCATTCCTCCCATCTACTCTCCTTTAAAGCTTCTGTTTCACCTGCATGATCCATCTTATTTAAAATTATATTGTAAATTCTTCAGGATGGACCTGTGGGGTTTTGTGCCACAACACGGACTGTGATTTTTATTAGATTCCTGACTCTGTCAGAATGTATCCCCAAAATTCAGTAGGCATTAAATCAGGCTTTAGTAAACAAAGAAGCAAACTTATTTACTTAAATATGGAACTCTGAACTGTGAAAGTCACACTCAGAAAGTAACAAATTTAAGGCTTCAACTTGCAGGGAAATGAAATGACAAAACTTCCATTTCATTCAGTAGTAAAGGAGCCAGATATTTCAGTAGGTCCTATGTATGGGTAGGTACAGAACTAATCATTTGCTGTATTGAGAGAAATTTTGCAATGAAACCATGTGCAAATACTTTAAAAGATACAGACCTGTATACTTACATAATTTGCAGGCAACATTACACTTACGTCTTAAGACGCATAACAAGAAAAAAATTCTTAGTGTAGAAGCTTAAATAAATGTGGAAGGCTAGGAAGAATTTCACCTAAAATTCTGTATTTTTTTTTTTTATTTTTTTTAATTAAAGGTAAATACTTTCCTAATTGTAAGTCTTTTAATTGTTGTTGTGGTCTCAGCCCAGCCGGTAACAAAGCACCACGAAGCCGCTCGCTTACTCCCCCCAACCTGCACACGGCGGGAAGAGGAGAAAATATAAAGGCAGGCTCGTGGGTCGAGATAAGGACTGGGAGGGATCACTCCCCACCTATGGTCACGGGCAAAAGACAAGCTCAACTTGGGGAAGAAACAAAATCCATTTAATTTACTAGCAATCAAATCAAAACAAGGATATTAGGAAGGAAAACCAAACCTCAGAACACCTTCCCCCCACCCCTCCCTCCTTCCCTGCTCAACTCCACTCCCGGTTCTCTCTCCCTCCTCCCCCCAGCGGCACAGGGGAACGGGGGATGGGTGTCGGACAGCTCACCACACTTTGTCTCTGCCGCTCCTCCTCCTCAGGGGGAAGATTCCTCACTTGTCCCCTGTTCCACCGTGGGGTCCCTCCCACGGGAGACAGTCCTTCACCAACTTCTCCAACATGGTTCCTTTCCGTGGGCTGCACTTCCTCACAAACTTCCCTGGCGCGGGTCCTTTCCACGGGCTGCTCTTCAGTCACACACTGCTCCAGTGCGGGCTTTCCCATGGAGTCACGGCCATCTTGGGGAGCCTCCGCTCCACTGTTCACCTCCATGGGCTGCAGGTGGACAGCCTGCCTTCTCACCATGGGCTGCAGGGCCATCAGCCTCCTCAGGCGCCCTTCCTTCCCCTCCTTCTTCACTGACCTCAGTACCTGCAGAGTGGTTCCTCACACATTCCCATCTCCCTACTCACTGCAGGTTCCCCTTCTTAAATCTGTTCTCCCAGAGGCGCTGCCACCGTCACTGATGGGGTCGGCCTGGGCGAGAGGCAGGTCCGACTTGGAGCTGGGGGAGCTTCCAGCAGCTTCTCACAGGAGCCACCTTTGCAGCCTCCTCCCCTGCTACCAAAAAAAAAACCTGCACCAAAAAAACCCATAACAATTGTAAAATTCTGTTATCATTAGTTAGCAAATAGTTTCCAAAACATAGACTATATTTAGAGGGAAGCTGTTAAAGTCCATTAACAAAATGTTCATTAACATTCAACTGTAGACCCAGAAAAGGAAGTCATTTACCAATATTCTTTCCAAACCTGTATAGCTGGAACTGTGGCTGACATCATTCATATGTTGTTACATTAAAAGAAAGGCAAAAAAAAAAGGCACTAAACTGGTAGCCATAAGTTTGTTTTAAGAGCCTAGGAATATACTCTTACAGTAAGTGAAAAAAACATACAGAATTATACAGAATTTCATTCTTAAAATACTTTACAGTCTCCTGTTAGTGTATGACTGTGCAATGTATACAGACTGTCCCTGAAGATTGATGAGAACAGAAATTGCTATTGTAGTTATGGGAAACTTTCCAAATCACAAAGTGATAGCCAAAAAGTCATTCATAGAGCTGTTGTCAACCAGGCAGAGTATGAGATTTAGTAGAAGTTTATTTTGTCTTTAAGCATTTAACTGACACATTAAATGATGCATAATTATGAGCAAATTACAAGTACCATATCAAATTCTTTTGAGGAAACTTTGTTTAGCTCTTTTTGTTCATCTATAAAAGGCTTTTTAAGATGGGAGAAAGGAAGCTGGAATAGGACAGTAGATAATGGTAATTATGATTGAAGAGGATGCAGGGGATCAGTGTAGGTACTTTTATTTTTGCATCATGCAACCTTCAAAAATCTCCTGTGGTGGTTTTTTTTAAATATCAGTCTATAATGATTTATTTCTAAACATCATTATTCCATGTTTATCACTTTCCTCTCCCAGATTTGAATCCTATGACCATAATTCCTGTTACAATTTAAAATATTAATGGTGATTTTTTTTGTCCCCAGAATCAGAGGAGTTTTTCTTTATAATTCAGACAAAGTTAGGTTAGCTGTTATAAACTGAAGGGTTTTGCAAAGGAACAAATTAATTAAATCAAGTTTTCCAATGAAGCTGACTAAAATTACACAGACATAGGTTCATGCATACATCTGTTTCTGTATGGACAGTTATGAAGTCATCTGGAATTCACTTATATGGTATGTTTTTTAACAGGCTATTTCTCAAAGCATAAATAAAATAAAGATATTTTTAACAGTTTTTGCTCCAACTTTTATTTAGACTCTAAGTGAAAGAAGATAAAACACAACCAAAAAATATTGAGTCACATTTTCTGGAGTCTTAGTAGATGGTGGTCTGCTCTTGAAAGATTGCCAACTATTTCAGCTCAGACCAGATCTCATACAAGCAACTGTCAGAAAGGTCTTTAAGAGACAACATTTATAAAAGCATAACTGGCCTCTCATTTTCAAAATTTTTTTTTCTCACCTCTCACATATTAGTTTCAGCCTGGATTGAAAGTAGAATCATTGAAAGTATAATCACAGCAGAGAGCTGGGTTCAGGTTTTAAACAAATGGATTAATAACTGTAGTTACTAAGTCATTTTAAGTAAATGTAGAGGCCAAAAGTGGACAGACTTCATAGGTAAGAATCAGATATGGGTAAAAAGGAATCCATCCAGGACAGAGCACTGGAGACAAGCTTACCTGCAATGTCAGTGCAGGAGACAAAACCAGAGATAGTGCTGGAGCTTTGCACTCCTACATCACCCCTGGGGCAGGGACTGACAGGCCCAAGCTGGGCTGAAATGCAGTCCTGGGCTGTGGGGAGAGTGGGGGAAGGCCCCTTTGATGGGGCTGGGCAAGGCCAGTCAGGCTTGGTAATGCCATCAGGACTCTGGTACCTTCGCCAGGCTTGAGTTTAATGTCTTTGAAAAGTCGTGCATCGAGTCTAAACATCAACCACGCCCACTAAACTATGTCATGAAGTGCCCTGTCTACATGCTTTCTGAATACCTCCAGGGATGGTGACTCCACCACTTCCCTGGGCAGCCTGTTCCAATGACTAACAACCCTTTCAGTAAAGAAATTTGTGCTAATATCCACTCTAAACCTCCCCTGCCACAGCTTGAGGCCATTTCCTCTCGTCCTATCACCAGCCACCTGACAGAGGAGACCAGCACCCACCTCCTTTCCGGTAGGTGTAGAGAGTGATAAGGTCTCTCCTCAGCCACCTGTCTCATCTCCAGATGAAACAACCCCAGTTCCCTCAGACACTCCTCATAAGACTTGTGCTCCAGCCCCTCACCAGCTTCGTTGCCCTTCTCTGGACACACTCCAGCACCTCAATGTCTTTCCTGTAGGGAGGGGCCCAAAACTGAACACAGAACTCAAGGTGCGGCTTCATGAGTGCCGACTAGAGGGGGATGATCGCTTCCCTGCTCCTGCTGGCCAAACAGTTTCTGATACAGGCCAGGATGCCGTTGGCCTTCTTGGCCACCTGGGCACACTGCCGGCTCATATTTAGCCGACTGTCAACCACCTTCCCCAGGTCCTTTTCTGCTGGGCAGCTTTCCAGCCACTCTTTCCCACTCTGTAGCATTGCATGGGGTTGTTGGGACAGAAGTGCAGGACCTGGCACTTGGCCTTGTTGAACCTCATACAATTAGCCTCGGCCCAATGATCCAGCCTGTTCAGACCCCTCTGTAGAGCCTTCCTATCATCGACCAGATCAACCCTCCCTCCCAACTTGGTGTCGTCTGCATCTTACTGAGGGTGCACTCAATCCCCTTGTCCAGACCGTTGATAAAAATATTAAAGAGAACCGGACCCAATACTGAGCCCTGGGGAACACCACTTGTGACCCACTGTGAACTAGATTTAACTCCATTCACCACAACCCTCTGGGCTCAGCCATCCAGCCAGTTTTTACCCAGTAAAGAGTACATTTGTCTAAGTCATGTGGCACCAGCTTCTCAAGGAGTATGCCATGAGAGACAGTGTCAAAGGGCTTACTGAAGTCCAGGTAGACAACATCCACAGCCGTCCCCTCATGCACTAAGCAGGTTGCCCGGTCAAAAAAGGAGATGAGGTTGGTCAAGCAAGACCTGCCTTTCATGAACCCATGCTGGCTGGGCCTGATCCCCTGGTTGTCCTGCACCTGCCATGTGAGCACACTCAAGATGAACCACTCCATAATCTTCCCGGGTACCAAGGTCAGGCTGACAGGCCTGTAGTTCCCCCGATACTCCCTCCAACCCTTCTTGTAAATACGCATCACACTTGCAAGCCTGCAGACGTCTGTGACCTCCCCTGTTGACCAGGGTTGCTGATAGACGTTGGAGGGTGGCTTCGCAAGCTCCTCCGCCAGCTCCCTCAGTGTTCTTGGATGGATCCCATCTGGTCCCATAGAATTGTGAGTGTCGAGATGGCGTAGCAGGCCACTAACTATTTCCTCCTGCATTATGAGGGATATATTCTTCTCTCCATCCTTGCCTTCCAGACCAGGGGCCAAAGTACCCTGAGGATAGCGGCTCTCCCTATTAAAGACTGAGGCAAAGAAAGAATTAAGTACCCCAGCCTTTTCCTCATCTCTGGTGGCAATGTTCCCCTCTGTATCCAATAAAGGATAGATATTCTCCTTGGCTCTCTTTTTATTGTTAATTTATTTGTAAAAACATTTTCTGTTGTCTCTTACGACCGTGGCCAGATTGAGTTCTAGCTGAGCTTTCGCCTTCCTAATTTCCTCTCTGCATGACCTAACAAGATCCCTGTACTCCTCCTGAGTTGCCTGTCCTATCTTCCAAAGACAGTAAACTCTCCTTTTTGTCCCTGAGTCCTAGAGAAAGCTCCGTTTTCAGCCAGGCCAGTCGTCTTCCCTGGCGGTTTGTCTTGCAGTGCGAGGGAATAGCCTGGTCCTGAGCCTTTAAGATTTCTTTCTTGAAGAATGTCCAGCCTTCCTGGACCCCTTTGCCCTTCAGGACTGTCTCCCAAGGGACTCTCTCAACCAGTGTCCTGAAAAGGCCAATTCTGGCCTCCAGAAGTCCATAGTGGTGGTTCTGCTGACCACCTTCCTTGCCCCACCAAGAACTGAGAATTTTATCATTTCATGGTCTCTAAGCCCAAGACGGTCTCCGACCAAATATCACCCAGATTCCTGATTTGGGGCTCAGGAATCTTTTGAGTTGGATGCGATATCCTTTTTAATTAGTTCCCTTTGATGAAATTTTCTGAATACATATCCACTTGGAATCCAATTTAATTTTCCATAGGCACTTTATTTTGTACAGAGTAGTTTCATTGTACAATTCCACATCTTGATTTCAGCTAGTTTTGTTATTTTTTCTATTTCTAAAGCAATGAACAATTACTTGTTATTTATTCTTTTCATGATTTGACAGACAGCATCATATTCCTTCTAAGGTGTCTCTTCTCTAACCTTCAAAGGGTTTCTGCTCAGAAGCTTTTCCATAACTTTGGTCATCATTGTTATATTTCTTTGAATCTCTTCCAGTCCTGTTACATCTTTTGTAGTAGAGTGAGATGAACAGGGGCAAATAGTATTTTAAATGGATATCCACATTAGACTGGTTTAGCAAATAAAATGCTGTTCTTGCTCTCTGATCTGCCTCTTTTACTTTTCAAATCAGTGCTAACATTCAGTTTACTTTCTTTCACTGCCAGTTCCAAGGTATTTAATTGGGTGCCCAAAAGACAGAAAAATATGTAATTAGTGACCAACTATGAAATGTTTGCTTAAAATATCCCTTGGCATCACATAAAAACTCCATGGCAGAAGGCAGATTTCAAATGCTTTGCCCTCAAGGCTGTGTGTCCTTTTCCTGTAATCCTCTTCATCATTCACTCCCAAATGTGACAATTGTGCCAAATGAAACAAGTTCTCATGAAAAACAGTCTGCTTACAAAAAGCTTTAATTTTTACCCTTCCAGCCTAGCAAAATGTTTAAGTATAGGATTAACTTTAAATATGTTATCTAAATCAGCTGTATTTAGGAATACCTCAGGAATATCTTTTACTTATTGAGACAAGGGGAAAGATAGAAAAATCATGTTCCTTGTGTATACATCAACAGCTGACAATAAAGTTTCTGTTGTATTCCACTGTGGTTATGATGTATGTATGGCTTACATACTGTAATCAAGGTATACTACACGGACATTAACAATCATTTTAAACCCCAAGATCTTAATATGAACTACCTGAGATCATTTATTCATCCTTTCCAGGAATTATCTTAGCTCTCCTCACATGTGATGTGCTTATCCATATCCCTTCTGAGCTAAGTTTTTGCTAACTCTTGTTTCCCTTGAGGTATCTACAGGGATAGATACTACAAATGTCATGTCTGCAGAATATGTTGTTTCCTTTTGATTCTTTTTGCACAATGTTACATCAGAAAAGAAAGGGACAACAATAAAGACTGACCAACTACAATATTCCTCCTTTTTTTTACTATTAAAACTGTGTGGGCATGATAATTTCCCAACACAATGTAATCCATATAATTTTAATCAAACTCACAAATAATTATAATCAAACTCACAAATAATTATAAAAGACTGCTAAATTTCCCTACAAATAAAATGCAAAATATATAAATCCTAGGAAAAAAACCAAACAAACAAACAAAAAAACCCAAAAACCAACCTAAATCTCTTCATTCTTATTGCTGGAAAAGTAGTTAAGTAAACTTGAATAGCAGTTTCAATACTGGAGAAAGTTAACAAAAAGTTGATTTAAATAAATACGTATATATATTGTCCACAATCATACATAGAAAACATATATACTCTGATTATCCTATATGCTACAGAATTCAAAAGCAAATATTTACTATGAAAGTTTTTCCTATTTCCTAATTCATAGAAATTATATATGCTTTATGTAATTTTCATGAGACAGAAGAAAGACTCACATGTTCAAAACTACCTACAGTATTATATGACTATTTTTTGTCTATCTAAAGGTGCTATTCCTGGCAAACATTCATATCAACATCATTCATATATAGACATCATAATTTTGTTTCCAACATCTAGGAATAGAAGAAATTAATATAAATGGGAAATTGTTTCTTTTTTGCTGTTAGCCACTAACTAGTGTTATACTATAATTGCAGAAATCAGAAATTTATTTAGATAGTACCGTATTCAACAACTATATTCTATTTCTGTATTGTTCTGGGTTTGTGTGGTGAGGTTTTGGTAGTGAGGGAGAGGCTGCAGGGTTGGCTCTTGTGAGAAACTGCTGGAAGTTCCTCCAGCTCCAAGTCGGACCCGCCTCTCACCCAGGCCGACCCCATCAGTGACGGTGGCAGCGCCTCTGGGAGAACAGATTTAAGAAGGGGAACCTGCAGTGGGTAGTGGGATTGGAATGTGAAAGGAACACCTCTGCAGATACGGAGGTCAGTGAAGAAGGAGGGGAAGGAGGGGTGCCTGAGGAGGCTGATGGCCCTGCAGCCCATGGTGAGAAGGCAGGCTGTCCCCCTGCAGCCCATGGGGGTGAGCAGGGGAGCAGATGCCCACCTACAGCCTGTGGAGGACCCCACGCCAGAGCAGGTGGATGCCCCTGAAGATGGCCGTGACTCCATGGGAAAGCCCGCACTGGAGCAGTGTGTGACTGGAGAGCAGCCCATGGAAAGGACCCGCGCCAGGGAAGTTTGTGAGGAAGTGCAGCCTGTGGAAAGGACTTACATTGGAGAAGTTGGTGTAGGACTGTCTCCCGTGGGAGGGACCCCACGGTGGAACAGGGGACGAGTGAGGAATCTTTCCCCTGAGGAAGAAGGAGCGGCAGAGACAAAGTGTGGTGAGCTGTCCGACACCCATCCCCCGATCCCCTGTGCCGCCGGGGGGAGGAGGGAGAGAGAACCGGGAGTGGAGTTGAGCAGGGAAGGAGGGAGGGGTGTGGGGAAGGTGTTCTGAGGTTTGGTTTTCCGTCCTAATATCCTTGTTTTGATTTGATTGGTAGTAAATTAAATGGATTTTGTTTCTTCCCCAAGTTGAGCCTGTCTTTTGCCCGTGACCATAAGTGGGGAGTGATCCCTCCCAGTCCTTGTCTCAACCCACGAGCCTGCCTTTGTATTTTCTCTTCCTCATCCCACCATGCACCGTACTGCAATCACATATATTTCAAAAGTGTAAGGTGTTTTGAGTTAGGGTACTTGAGTAAAATTTTATTTGCTACATAAAATACATTTGGGAATCTCTTTAATCCAGGGAGATCTGGGCAAATGAGATACACTGGAAAAAACTAACAAACAGGTTTCACTTAAAAAACAAAAGCCCATTGTGTTATCATTGAATAAGATGAAGATAGTCAAGATTAGAGTCCCCTTTCTGATCGTTATTGTCCTACGTTCTCAGTATCATTTACTATTTGAACTGTTTTTTAAATGTATAACATCTATGCCTTTTGGGAGCAGCTTAAGTTTCAACAGGAAAATTACTGCAGGTTGGACCCAGATGGGTAAGAATCAAGTTAAATGGCCTGGAAGCTTGACTTACATGAACACTTATGTTGTCACTGTAATTTCAAAGATACATTTCTGTGTTTCAAAATAGCTGATAGCTTTCCACTGTAGTGCAAGACACTCTACTTTTGACTGGCACTTAGTAACCCTAAAGATGGTTGTGCAGTTTTTTGTTTTGTTTACAAAAAGTTCTTGTTTCCAGTTGATTATTTGATAGGACTTGGGAAAGATAAGCTATTTTTTCCCATGTGTTGCCAACTCTTGTTATTCATACCAAGGAGTGTTCAGAATCCTCACTCCTTATTATCTCTTTCAGGAATAAGTAGTTTTCTCTGATGCTTAAATAACCTGGAAGTAAACATTTTTTTCAGAATTATCAGAGGTGCTCAATGGCCATTCATAGGGCAAGATTTCAAAACTGCCCAATTCTTACTTATTCCACAAATGCTTTTGAGAAGAGTTGAGCTACACAGAGAGTTTGATTAAGTGACTGAGTAAGGACCTCCTCGTCAAACTGAAACATGCTTTAAATTGGTCAGCCTTGAATTGGTCAGACAGTTGGACTAGATCATCATTGTAGGTCCCTTCCAACTGACATAGTCATTCTATTCTATTACTGTCCCACCAACACAACACAAAAATGCATAGGCAGTGTAAGCAGGGACACACATCTTGGGAATAATATAGGGATACTGCCTGGGACTGTAGGGATGGGATCAGGAAAGCTAAATCACAGCTGGAACTGAGTTTGGCAAGGGATGTGAAGAATAAAAAGGGTTTCTACAGGTACATTAGTCAGAAAAGGAAGAATAAAGAAAATGTACCCCTCCTGATAACTGAGACAGGCCATCTGGTGACAAATGATAGGGAGAAGGCTGAGGTACTCAACAATTTCTTGCCTCAGTTTTCATTGAGAATTGTTCTTCCCATATCTCTTAAGTCCCTGAGTCTCAAGGCGGTGTGAGAGATTGAATTGGCCCCTGGAGCCATTTGTCTCAAAGATTGTTAAGCAAGATACGCCTCTGGCTGATAAGGCCACTGACCATCCAGGAGAGGAGACCTGAACTGTCAACTGGAGCCGTTTGTCTCAAAGTTTGTTTGTTGTGAGAGACTGAACTGTGAACTGTTTTCATTTGTCTCATCATGGTGTAAGAGTTGGTCAGAAAAGCAGCATTGTCTCATCATCGTTATCAGGATACAAGGCTCCTGGATGGTACCTATCTAGAGCCGTTGGAGATAACCAAATAGTTTCTGTCAAAAAAGATGGATTACAACTGTTGCCATAACGTCGATGAAGAAATCATGAACTTTAGGCGAACTTTGCTTCATTATAATACCAAAACACACCTCCTGGTCGAAGGCTACCTGCTTCCAAGGCTGACCACACCTCGGACACTGACCCTGCGCCTGCGTGATAGCCTCGCTCGAGAAGGGCGGAGATATGCTAAGAAGGGCGGAGATATGCTAAGAAGGGCGGAGACTCCTGAGGCAGAGGTGGAGCAAGATGTGTTAAAAGATGACTTCTGAACGATGGAAATTGGGAGCTTACCCCACCAAGGACCATGACGATCGATGACGCAGCATCAGCTGGGCCCGGGACCATTAGGACGTCGTGAGATCAGCAGTGGTAGCTATAACTTCTCTTTCTCCTCTCTCTGGACTTAACTTTACTTTTCTCCTTTCTTTCACCCATCTCTAACTATCGCGTGCCTCTTCACAGGCAATACAATAAAGTTTTACTGTGTGATTATTGCCATCCCCTTTGGTGTTGGTCACCTTAATTTTGCACTTTCGAGATAGTAGCGAATGAACCATCACGAGTCCACTGAGTGGACCGTGACAGGCGGGGACTGGGGGAATGAAGTCCCACCTATTGTAGGAGAAGATCAGCTTTGAATCCGTATGAGGAACCTGAACATATTCAAGTTCAGTTTAGATGCATACCAGGGTCCTGAGGGAACTGGCAGTTGTAGTTGTTAAGCCACTTTCCATCGTATTTGAAAAGTCATGGGAGTCAGACAAAGTCCCTGTTGACTGGAGAAAAGCGGAACTTCACACCCATTTTTAAATGGGGTAAAAAGGACAACCCTGGGAACTACTGACCAGTCAGCCACACCTCTATGCCCAGTTAGATCACAGAAAAGATCCTCCTGGAAGCTATGTCAAAGCATATGGATGACAGGGAGGTGATCAGAGATAACCAACATGGCTTCACAAAGGGCAAATCATGCCTGACTAATTTGGTGCCCTTCTGTAACAGAGTGACTGTTTTGGTTAAGGGAAGAGCAACTAATGTCATCTATCAGGACTTCTGTAAGCCTTTGACATGGTCCCACACAACATCCTTGTCACTACATTGGAATGATACGGGTTTGATGGATGGACTTTTTGATGGATAAGGAATTGTCTGGATGGCCGCATCCAAAGAGTTCCAGTCAACAACCCAATGTCAAAATGGAGCTCTGTAACAAGCGGTGTCCCTCAAGCTCTGTATTGGGAGCAGTACTGTTCAATATCTTTATTAATGACGTAGACAGTGGGATGGAGTGCACCCTCAGCAAATTTGCAGACGACACCAAGATGAGTGGTGCAGTTGATACACTAGAGGGAAAGGATACCATCCAGGGAGATCTTGACAGGCTTGAGAGGCGGGCCAATGTGAACCTCATGACGTTCAACAAGGCCAAGTGCAAGGTCCTGCACCTGCGTCAGGGCAACCACCAGTATGCATACAGACTGAGTGATGAATGGATTGAGACCAACCCTGCAGAGAAGGACTTGAGGACAGTGGTAGATTAAACACTGGATATGAACCAGCAATGTTCCCTGCAGCTCAGAAAGCTAATTGTATCCTGGACTGCATAAAAAGCATCATGGCCATCAAGTCGAGGGAGGTGATTCTGTCCCTCTGCTCTCCCCAGTCCCCACTGGAGTACTGCATCCAGCTGTGGGGCCCTCAGCACAAGAAGGACACACACCTGTTAAGAGTGGTTCCAGAAGAGTGCCATGAAAATTATCACCTATGAAGGAAGTTTGAGGGAGTTGGGGTTGTTCCACGTGGAAAAGAGAAGTCTTAGGGGCACTTTATTGTGGACTTTCAATACTTAGAGGGGTCTTATAAGAAAGATGGAGGGAGACTTTTTACCAAGGTCAGAAGTGATAGCACAACAGGTAACACTTTTAAACGTGTGCTAATTTTGGCTGGGATAGAGTTACTTTTCCTCATAGTATCTAGTATGGGCTATGTTTTGGATTTGTGCTCAAAACAGTGTTGATAATACCAGGATGTTTTCATTATTGCTGAGCAGTGCTTACATAGAGTCAAGGTGTTTTCTGCTTCTCACCCCACCCCACCGGTGAGTAGGCTGGGGGTGCACAAGAAGCTGGGAGGGGACACAGCCAGGACAGTTGACCCCAACTGACCAAAGGGATATTCCAGACCACATGACATCATGCTCAGCATATATAGCTGGAGGAAGAAGAAGGAAGGGGATGATGTTTGGAGTTAATGGCATTTGTCTTCCCAAGTAAATATTATCCATGATGGAGCCCTGCTTTCCTGGAGATGGATGAATACCTGCCTACTGATTGGAAGTAGTGAATGAATTCCTTGTTTTGCTTTGCTTGCGTGCACGGCTTTTGCTTTACCTATTTAACTGTCTTTATCTCAACCCATGAGTTTTCTCGCTTTTACTCTTCTGATTCTCTCCCCCATCCCACTGTGGGGGAGTAAGCAACAGCTCTGTGGTGCATACTTGCCAGCTGGGATTAAACCATGACAAACTAAATGAGGATAGATTTAGATTGGATATAAGGGAAGAAATTCTTTACAATGCATGTGGTAAGATACTGGAACAGGTTGCCCAGAGAAGTGATTTATGGGACCTATCCCTGGAAGTGTTCAAGGTCAGGTTGGATGGAACTTTGAACAACCTAATCTAGTGGAAGTTGTCCTTGCCTGTGGCAGGGGCTTTGGTGTAGATGATCTTTAAAGGTCCCTTCTAACCCCAACCATTCTATGATTCTATGATTCTATGACCATTTTTCATAACAAAAAACACTGTGACAATGTCTGTTTTTTTATATGCTGCTTTCATTTAAATCCTAGGCATTCTTAAGCAAATTTTGATTCCCTTCTGTCACACAGTCTTTTCTCAATTTAGTTTTGTCTACCTATCCAAAAAATGGGCCAAAAGCTGGTCTAATTAAATCAACATTAAAATATCCATTAACTTCCCTATGCCAGCATTTCACTTACAGTTCCCATGTTTTTGAAAGCCACCTTACCTTTTATCAAAGCTATTTCCTGCATTTTGAAAGCTCCAGTAACACGCTAACAAGCAACTAGCTTTGAAATAAAACTGAAATACTGACAGTAGTTGTAAATATACTTAATTAGTGTGGTTCAAGTTTCTTAAATTGAACTACCGTCAAAATTACTAATGTTGTAACACAGGCGTAAGTACAGTCAGTTCTCCATTAAGTCAGAGATTTGTAGCATGCAGCCCTGGAAGAACAAAAAATTTATCTAATGATCTTATATGTCACTGTTCCTGAATTTCACTTATGTTACAAACACAAAGAAAACCATGAACCAGAATGATATCCCACAAATCTTGATCTGAGGAGTCATAAGACTAAGAGCCATCACTTTCATTATGATCATGTTTCAATCATTAATCGTGTTTGCTGTTACTAGCATATTTTTGCCTTATTTCCTACTTTGACAAATTTCAGTTTTCTGCTTTTGGTTATTGCTAAGCCTTCCTGTTTAAGTATACAGTATTTTCTTCCCATGATGGCTTTTATACACTGTAATTGGGTCACCTCACCTTTTGGTCTTCCCTTGGTTTCCTTTGGATTAACTGCAAAGACTATGCACATTTAATTTCTTGCTCTGCAGAATTTTTCTAGCTCTTACATTATATTCGAGTTTCTTTTCTATATTTCTTTCTAGGTTTCTAACTCCTTTTAAAAAGAGGATAACAAAACTGCATAAAACATTCCAGCATCAGTATCACCATTGTCTTTATGTAAGTATGTCAGGTTTACACATTGAAAGCTCTCATTCTCTTTTCTTGATCTACTGCTTGATCTATCATTGCACTCCAACTTCATAACTGTGAGTTGTCCACTCTGACACCTTAATAAATTTTTTGAAGTTCCACTTCTTTCAAAATTATGTAGCTATTGTCTAAATTTGTATCCAAGTGTGTATACATGCATGTGTGCATTGGGACAGTTGTGGGACAGGAGATTAATGCTAACGTTACTTTTGGCTGAAAATTCATTTTATTTGAAAATGTACCCCATCAAGCATCCATAATGCATTCTCTAATTATTTTTTTCTTATTGGCTACCACTTTAGCAACTGGAGTCAGTTCATATCTCCCCATTTATTTCAATTTTATTAAAGCAGTGCCCTGAAATTAATTTTGATAAGGTGGTGCTGCTTCAGTCTTCCAAAGTCATGATGCAGTGTGTGCAAAAGCTCTTATTCTTTGTTTCAATTGTTCTCTTCAGAATTCTCAAGAGAACTTTATCTACCTTTATAAATTACACAGGTATGAGTTACAGTTTAAGCCCATCACCAGCTGTTTCGTTTAAGTTTTATCATGCTCTTAACATCGATGTGTTTGTGAGACTGCAAAGAGTTTGAAAGGATTCAGAAAAGTGGAAGTGCTGCAGGCTTTCTACCTTGTTTTTCTGTGCTGCTTTCTGTTTGTGCTTGTGTTTTGGTATCCTAGGAAACCACTGAAGGTGGAATTTGTGAGCTGAGAGCTCACAGTTATATAAAACATTAAAAAGATTTCAGTTTTGAAAAGTTTAGTAGGAAATTTGGTAATGCCAATTTCATTTTGTGGGAAAAACTACAATTCTGAATGCTGGGCAGAAAGATTATTCAAGTAAGTGAGCCAAAGTACTGGAAAATATACAATAAACTGATTACTTTGTCAAAACATCTGGAATAAGGTTCATTCAGTACAGTTCCTTTAAAAATCCAGGGCATGATTCTCATCTCTGTTTGTTACTTCAGTACCATTGCAGTGAAGCTCTACTGAGAGCAATGCAAGTGCATGAGTGTAAAGGAGTATATTTCTGATTTGAGCAGTCATCCAACTACAGTACTTATTAAACACAAATGTAGTAAGAGATTCTAAAACCAGGAGATCTAATATTAAAATCAGAAATCAAGAATAAATTACTTTGTATTTCACACAGAGAGCAATAAATATATGCAGTGAATTATTGAAGAAAGCGATGAAAGCAGAATGTAAATAAACTCACGTTAAACGTAGATTTATTCATGGAAAATCACTAGATGAAAGTGTAGAATGGAAAAAAGAGGATACTGGCATTAAAACAAAATTTAAAGAGTAAACAATGTTTTAGAGTTTGTTAAATTCTTGTGACAGCTATAGCATACATTGTTCTGAAAACAGATAAAAGTGAACAAAAAGGCAAAATTCAATATGCAGGTACTCTCTTTGCATGGGCAGATAAGCATGCAATTAATTGACAGCTGTCGTGGTTTCGGTTTCAGCCCAGCTGGTAACAAAGAACCACGAAGCCGCTCGCTCATCCCCACCCCCGCCCCTGGCCACGTTGGGATGAGGAGAAAATACAAAGGCAGGCTCGTGGGTCGAGACAAGGACTGGGAGGGATCACTCCCCACTTATGGTCACGGGCAAAAGACAGGCTCAACTTGGGGAAGAAACAAAATCAATTTTATTTACTACTAATCAAATAAAAACCAAGGGTATTAGGAACGAAAACCAAACCTCAGAACACCTTCCCCCCCACACCCCTCCCACCTTCCCTGCTCAGCTCCATTCCCGGCTCTCTCTCCCTCCTCCCCCCGGCGGCACAGGGGAACAGGGGATGAGGGTTGAGGTCAGCTCACCACACTTTGTCTCTGCCTCTCCTTCCTCCTCAGGGGAAAGATTCCTCACTCATCCCCTGCTCCACCGTGGGGTCCCTCCCACGGGAGACAGTCCTTCACAAACTTCTCCAACGTGGGTCCTTTCCGTGGGCTGCAGTTCCTCACAAACTTCCCTGGTGCGTGTCCTTTCCACGGGCTGCTCTCCAGTCACACACTGCTCCAGCGCGGTTTTTACCATGGAGTTACCGCCATCTTCGGCAGCCTCCGCTCCACCGTGGACCTCCATGGGCTGCAGGGGGACAGCCTGCCATCTCACCATGGGCTGCAGGGCCATCAGCTTCCTCCGGTGCCCCTCCTCCCCCTCCTTCTTCACTGACCTCCGTATCGGCAGAGATGTTCCTCTCACGTTCCCACCCCCACACTGCCGGTTCCCCTTCTTAAATATGTTCTCCCAGTGGAGATCTCATCATCACTCCCTGTCTGGGCCAGAGGCGGGTCCGAGTCTTTGGAGCCGGGGGAGCTTCTAGCAGCTTCTTACAGGGGCCACCTCTGCAGCCCCTCCCCACTACCAAAGAAAACCGCACCACACAAACCCATAACAATAGCTATTCATGATTAAGCTGCTGAGAAATCCATAAACAGTGGGCTTCTCGGGAAAGCATGTGATTAGCAAATATACTATCCACAAAATACTGGCAAGCCCAAATTGCAGCTGGTATGCTAGGAAAAAAGGCTACTAAAAGTGGTAATCTGACTTTGGCTCTGGTTTGTGGAACCTGGGAATAAGTAAGAAAAGACGGATCACTCTATATTTTCCTACTTCTGAGACTCTTCCCGTAAGCAGCTGCTCTACAGAAAGTTGAAAACTGAATATGGAGCATGTCCCTTTTCAGAACAGCCTTCTTTTCAGGTGAGACTTGCACCATGATAACACATTTGATCAGTAAATGAAAAATGTTTTTAGCACCAATCTTCCTTGCACTCTTTTGTCCCCTCACATGTGTACAGGATTCATTTTCAGCTATAGAAACTCTAAAGGAAAGTGAACTGTAAGAACACCTGTTTCATTAAGGTTATCAGATCAAGGACCTTTTCAGTTCAAAGGGAGTTTTAAGTCATAGGGAAAGTGATAAACAAAACACATAAAGACACACACCTTATAGACAAGTGATAAAAGGAACAATAACAAAGACCAATACTCTTCAGCAACTAATTGATGGGCTGTTAAGAAACTCCAGGCATACCTTTGGAGATGATCAGCCTGAAATTTGTAACCAATAAGAAGGGGGAAACAAAATGATCACAAGCATTACGGATATTTGAGAGGGGTCTATGGGACTTTGCAAAACTTACTATGGAATATTCCGCAACTAGAGAGACCGAGAGGGTGAATTCAGGGCATGTAACTGGAGTCAGACCAGGCATGACAGCGTTGTTGCATCTGTGAGAGGGTTGATGGTCAAATACTGGAACAGGCTTCTTAGAGGGGGGATCAATGCCCCAAGCCTGTCAGTGTTTAATAGGCATTTGGACAATGCCCTTAACAACATGCTTTAACTTTTGGTAAGCACCGAATTGGTCAGGTAGTTAGACTAGATGATCATTGTAGGTCCTTTCCAGATGAAATATTCTATGCTATTCTATTCTATTCTAGTGCCAGCAACTGGTACGGGACCATAGGTCCCAGGGCCCATGTGCCTGGGTGCAACCATCAAGGTGTCTGTATTTTACCCTAATCCAGTGCGTGGGGGTGAGCGTGTTTAATTTGTTACCAAACTTCAAGCTGAACTAGCCAGCATGTAGGAGGAGAACATTTGTTTGGGGTGGGTGAGGCACCCCAGGGTGCCTGTGAGATGAGTCTGTGCATCTGTTTGCTAGGGAACATCAAACTGGACCCACCATTCAGGAGAATGTCCCAAGTCTGGGCAGGGGTATTAGGCAGGCAGACAGCTGTGAGAGACTGGTCAGAGTTAATACTTCAAACACCTGTTGTGATGGACAGAGACTGGGTCCTGGCTTTTGCAGTTGAGGGAAGGAATAGAACTTGCTTGCAAGGCACTGCAGCAAGATAAGTTCTGCATAGCAAAACCACATGTGACATGGGATGCCGGAGGCATGTCAGAGGATGCGCAGTCCTATGTCCTGATGAACTGGGTGGAACAACTCACCGTATCTGGCCAGGGGTCACCCAGAGTTTATCTGGGGAAGGGGCTCACGACCACCCCCCATGATGGCACCTGGGCAGAAAATCAAGTTACATAAGTCCTTAGGGGTAGTGCGCAGAAAACCAAGAGGGGTGTGATTGATGTGAGAAAAAGCGGGAAATGGGCTATAAAAGACACAGACATGAGGAGCCCCACGCGCACCCATCACCGGAGGATTACCATGACCGTCAGCATCAAAGACCATTAACTTCATCACAGGATTCAAGGGTGGTGATCTATCTCTCTCTCGTTTTCTTCTCTCTTTTCTTTTTCTCCTCCTTACCTTTGTAGACATTTCAATAGGAACCATGCTGCTACTATTATGCCTTCCAAGCTTAGGTTGCTTCTGCCATAAATAAAACATTTAACTGATTGTTTGGTGTCGCTTCACCTTAATTTAGCCCAAGGGAATTCTGAACTCACCACAACCCCTCCATGGTCTGTCCAGGACGAGTTGTGACAATGGCTTGTGCAGATATTTGGGGAGACCTGTGAGTGCAGGGTGCCTGTAAGATGGGTGTCTCAATACATGAGTGTTTGCCCAGCGAGCAGCAAGCTGGACAAGTAGGCAAGTAGGAGACGTATGGAGCAGGTAAAACGGGCTGAGGATGCAGGCAGGCATGTCAGGCAGACCAGGGAATCCATGATTGTGTATGCGCTTGTGCATCTATAGTGCCAAGGGTGTGCTTTCAGTGGTGGGCTTCAATCTCTACCAGCTGAAGAGGAGGAAGGGGACTTGGCTCTCTGTGCTTGTGTTTCCCATGAGTTCTGGTGACGCTAGTGTGCTGGAGAAATGCCCTGCCTGTGGTAGTCAGTGTAGCCAACCATGTCAGTGTCCTCTACATGCGCGTCTCATATACACACTTAGCCTCACCACTGCCTGGATCTCCAAACGAGGAAGTAGCAGCTATGTCCCTCAACCTGGGATGGAGACCCCTGGGTCTCAGGATGCCCTGGCCTGAGCTTCAGCAGCTGGGAGAGAAGAATTCCTGGGCCCTGGAGCCTGCTGGTGTCAGAGACTTTACAACATCCCTTAGCAACAAGGAGAATAAAAGGAAGAACAGATAAGAGAGCAGCATTGTTATCTTTTCAAGGCTTTGAAGGCACTAAGTTAAAATCAAGATAATTTCAGAAAACATTTTCCAAAAAGTTTATACAATAACTGAAACTGCCAATGAGGCCTTGGATTGTTCTATGGGGTTAAGGACAGCTACACTCAGAAAACATTTACTAGTACTGACTGCAAATAATTTTTTAACTTTAGTAGCTACAGAGAAGTGAATGGAAGTTTTAAGCATAGATACCCACCTTGCAAAGTCAAGGAGTCTGTAGAAAGAGCTCAGGGAAGGAAAGGCTTGCTACTTAAGAGATTTCTCTGTGTTTAAGGTGTTTTTGAAAGGAATATTCATATGAAATATAGATCTATAACATGGTGACTTAGTAAATAATTTACAAACTAAAAGTAAAAAAATTCAGAAACTCAGAATTACCGGATACTTTTATTGTATATATTGTCTGCAATTAGTTATGTGAAATTTGTTGATATTAAAGAGTTTTACAAAAGGACCATGTTGCATTTTAGAATATCATAATTATAGGTTTAGAATTTTTTGCAGAGACTTAGTTGTACTTAACTGTGGGATTTATCTGAAAGTATAATTTAGGAGCATGGATGATCTTAATATTTGAACAGCAGATTAGGTCACAAGAGAGTTATTACTTAACTTTATCAGAGATCTGTGTGACCTTGGACAAAATCCCACAGCTTCAGTTCTTTATCTGGTTAAAAAAGAAGAAAAAGAAAGGGGGGGGGGGGGGGATTATTTTATCTCATCGTTTAAACACACACCCCACACCCCCGGCCCAGATTTGCAAGTCTTAGAGTTTTCAGCATTTAGCATACAAGCAATTTCACTGAAATAATTTCAAATATATTCATTATTTATGATACTAACTTGTATTTCTTTGGTATCATGAGCAGACTTTCATTGGACTATGTATTGTAAGTTTATATATGAAAAGTAGAGATAAACTTTGCAATTTACTTTTCTGGAAAAGCATACTCTCTCCCATTGTATGCATCACTCTATGCACTTACACAAAAAGGTTGGAAGTGCAGTACTGCCTGAGGACTTGCAAACCAGATAAGGGGAATGGAGTCAGAAAACAAGTTTCTGACTTGCCAAGGCCTGCTTACAAGAAATGGTCTGCTTTTTGTACTCTTTTGTCTTTGTACACACAACATTCATTGAATTGCAAGGAGAAAGAAATTACTATTCACACTGCATTTGCAGTCAGTATTAGTATAAATGGCATTGTTCTTCATGCATGTGATTATTGTTATATTTTACATATGTAGCATATTTTATCTTCAGTACAGTTTAAAGTTTTCCCCAGCCTGTAAATAAAGCAATGTTATATCACTACTGCCATCCACCTTTTATCTAATGTTAGTATTTTTCCTTTTTATATCCACCATTTTTAAATCATTTATGTTTTCCTATCAACTCATTGCTTTTGACCTGTGTACAGTGCTTTCCAAGGAAACTTGTAAGAAATCCAGAAAATACTCTGGTAGCAATAATTCATTATACATATAGAAATATTTAACACTCAGCAGCTGGGAATAGCATATACTGGATTAAGGCTAAAACTATAAGGTATAAGGTGGTGTTATATTTTCATATCATGAATTTATGAATAGAACAAGTAGCAATTGTCTTCATAGCAAAAATAGTAAGGTTAATTGGTGACCTTTGTTCTGTCTCTCAAATGAAATTAACAATTTCATTCTGAGAAGCACCAGATTTTTTCATCTTCCTTTATAAATTAACAAAAAGATTTGTTTGAAGTCAGTGAGTCCATAACTGCTTCAAAGCTAAGCATATACTTAAGCATTGTCTTAACTTGCAGTAGAGCTAAACATGTACCTAAGCATTTTCTTGGATTTGAAACTAAAAGACACATAGCTCATAGAATGAACTGAAAATAATGGTGAATAGAATTACATATTAGCATGCATGTATATGTATACATAAGGTATACTTGTACATACAAATAGATATATGCCCACTCACATATATATAAATATTGAGTGTTATGCCTGAGTGTCCAAAAGTCTTAATTACAGTTATTTTGCAAAGTATTGTACAGACACAAATCTACTTAATAAAAAACATATCAGAGTCTGAAGGTGTATATTTTATTTCAATTTCTTTCACACCACAGCAGTTAAAGGGGCTTCACCTACTACTGTTTCTTTCTTAAACGTAAGTTTTCACTCTGAAAAAAAATGTATATAATCCTGTATTAATCCTTGGGTTGTGAGCCCCACAGAGTGTAGTTGAAGTGAGAAGAAGCAGAATTTGTAAAAATAGAATTTGTAATGAATGAATAAAAGTAATTTCCAGGTAACTTGAATTAATTATTATATTTTAACACTCAAGTTATACTTATGGTCCTAATATATGAAAGATATTTAACTGTTGTATGTGAATCATGTTTAGAACAACAAAGCATAGGAAACTAAATAGGGCACTTCAGTAATGGCATGATTTGACTCCTGCTACAAAGAGGGATACTGTGCCCTACTGGTATAATCTTGAGCACAGTATGAGTGTGTCTCATTACATCAACACCGTTTAACATACTATAAAACCCCACAGAGCAGAAATAATAAGATGGAGAGAGAATGTGAAGGATGAACATTAAATACTTTCCACTTTACAAAGGGGATATTGAGGTACAACACAATTACTAGCTTCTTATCACATGTGCAAAACACAGAGATCTACAGATAAAAATTCTATACACTCCTCTGAATATTATATTTGCTATTATTATTATCATCACTTTATTAACAACAAGAGAACTGCAAAGTAATTTAACATTATGGGTAGGGCACAACAGAGCTTGCCAGGTCAAATTGTAAATCATTTTATAAACAGCTTGCATAAAGAATGTTTAATTAGACTGTATATGACATGAAAGGGATTCAGAGAAAGTAAATACATCCAATTCTATTGTAACTACATAAAATGTCATTCTACGCCTATGTATGCATTTTAAGTAAAGTCTCAAAGCTAGGTTTGACACGATATTTGTATGCCATCCACTGTTGAGTCACAGATTACTAAAGGTGATGTTTAGAGTGGAGCAGCTCCTATGCCCAAGGAAAATTACTTGGGAATATGACTTGTGGTTTACAGCATTCTCAGGAAAGCACATTCCAGAAATGTAAAGGGTCACTGGCAAGCACAGCACCTCCTTTTCCTGAGCTTTTATTGCTGAGCATGATATCACATGATACGGAATATCCTTTCGGTCAGTTCAGGTCAGCTCTCCTGGCTGTGTCCCCTCCGAACTTCCTGCATACTCCTACCCTACTCACTGGGGATTCAGAGTGGGAAAAAGAGAATGCCTCGATGTGCAAGCACTGCTCAGAAATAACCAGAATACTAGTGTGTTATAACTCTGATTTACTCACAATTCCAAAACACAGCACCATGTGGGCTGCTATGAAAAATCTAACTCCATCCCAGCCAGACCCAGTACATTTGCCCTTGCAATAACAGAACAAAATCATTAAAAAGCGTGGTTTGGATTCTTCCTAGAAGAACATTGGCTATCCTCAGTATTGGCTTCTACAGGAATAATGGGACTTAGTCTGTGTTCAGAATACCTGAAGTCCACATCAATTCACTGATCAGCTTGACAGGCTGGATTTCTGAGGACTGTAAAAATTTTCTATAGGCTGACTTCTTCAGGACAAGTGTAGGTAAAGCTAAAATGATCAAGTGAGGTAAGGGTGCTGCCAGATATTGCCATCAGTAAAAGACATGGCTCTACTCGTCTGTTGTACGCATCAACAGAAATGGTTGGTTGGCAGATGGAGTATACTTGTTCCAGTTAAAGGGCACATCCTTTTGGGGTATAACAAATAATTCTTCTGCTTCTTATCTAGAAATAATTCAAATTCTATAGCCTATAGAATGCGTGTGTGTGTGTATGCATGTTTAATGTAAATCTTCACATTGTTAGTTATGTTTGTGGGAAAGAATGGTAAAACCAGTGTTTCATTAGATATTCTACAGAAAAAAAGGGAATTTCTTTCTCCAAAATGAACTGATGAAGCAGCCTTCTAGACAATTAACATTTGCATTGGTGGAAATTAGGATAGCATATCTGTTTCTTTTCCAAGTAATTCTCTCTTTTCATTTGTTTCATGTATGCCTTCAGTTAAGCTACAATTTCATTCAGATACTATAATAAAATTTTCTAATATTTAATAAAGTAAGGGAAATTCAGATTTTTTTTTTTTCTCTGTCTGGCTTTTTCTTTGTAGCACTACAAAGCAGTATCATGGATCTTAAGCTGTTTCCAAGAAGAGGAGTATTTCAACAAAGCCATCAGGTCAGAAGTTGCAGGATTGAGGATACTTGAAATCTAATCATTAATCATCAGCTCTAATTTTGACAGTTTTAGTGTAGCATATGTTTATTTTAAAAGAAATCAGAAATGTTAATTCTACAGCATTCTATAGGCTTACTTTCTAAACGCCATAATCCTTCTTAAGTTTATTTCATGCTGTTATGGGTTTGTGTGGCACGGGTTTTTTTTTTCTTTGGTAGTGGGGGAGGGGGCTGCAGAGGTGGCTCCTGTAAGCAGCTGCTAGTAGCTTCCCCAGCTCCAAAGAGTCGGACC